>CAMQGK010000296.1:0-28233 GCA_947000775.1 Pterois miles | reverse complement strand
AAATTTATTAATTTGGCATTTATTAGTCTTAAAATTCACTTGATGATCTATACTGCAGCCATCACCAGGGGGAGATTGAGATGTTTAAGAATTTCACTTTGTTTTTAGTTAGGTTACTTATTTGCAGTCTTGGAGGGCGCTACTTGTCTGTTATCTACTCTGTATTCTTGTGTTGAGCTTTCTCTGAGCGATTGAGACCAAACCAACGAAGCCCTGTGGCCAACATGTCGTGCAAACACAGATGCGTATCCTTGGCCTCCACCACTGCTGACAAGGTCTAGAGGGTTACCTGTCTATAGGGCAAACACTGCAGTACCAATAAACCCATGATGCACTAATAAATGGTAAATCTGAGAAGACTATTGAAATTACATATGACATTAAAACTGAAGAAAACTAAATTTAATAATTTAATTTGTCAACTGAATTAGAATTTGGTAAAGATGATCCTTGTTAAGAATTTAATCATTAATCCATTTTTATAATTTGATAAATCCCTGTGTAAGTTCTCTGACTTTGTTGCCTTTATCCTACATTTTACAACTAAATAAAAAATAGAACTATCAATACATTAAACTATCTAACTATTAAAGTTTATGTTGATTATACTTAGTTCCATCGTTGTCATGTTCTCCTCTATGGTGCTGTTTTTTGGCGTGAAGGTGATATCTGAAGAAACAATAAACAACATTGGTATTGTATCTATTATACATCTCATCATCATCTGTGCCCATGTTTGTAAAACTTACTGGGGTAGCTGTTGTTGAATTGTGTCATCCTGGCGTTGTCTACAAAGATGTCTGTCATGTCCCCATACACAACACAAATGAGAGAACGTACAGAACCATGGATGAGGTCACAGACTGTCCCAGCCACGATCATGACAATGTCCAAGGCATCTGCAAACTTAAACTACACTCACATGTAGAAAGACCAAAAACAGAACAGCAGAAATTAATATTTATATGCTGCTCCTTGATAATTTCATCAAATCATTTTCAGTCTTTACCTGCTAACCTCAGGTTAATCTCAAAAATATTTTCAATACGGACTTCCTGTTTTCTTTTTGTTTCACACTCACACACAAACACACACACACACACACACACACATACACACACACACACACACACACACACACACACACACACACACACACACACACACTGCATTTTATAGCAATGCAAAGCCAGTAGCTTTACTGTTGTTGCTTTAAAGAAATGCCATTTTTAGCCTCTGATTCCTGCATGATTTCTGTCTGTTGTGTGTTGTTTTGGTAGGCTATGCTTTTTAAATGTTGTTTTTAAAAATGTTATCTATCCCTCTTTGTACTTGTATATGAAACTTTATTTGCTGTCTATCTTTGACCAGGACCTACCTTTAGATCATCTCAGTGGGACCTTTGTTTACTTATGTCCTTTATTTAACCAGCAGAAAAACTCCTTGAGATTAAAATCCCTTTTCCAAGAGTGACTTGGCCAAGAGGGCAGTACAAAGCGTTGTTACAACAATAAAGACAAACAATACAGACAGACAAATACAACTAGCCACACACTATGAGTAAACAACTATCACATGCAATTATATATGCAACACAACAGCAGGTGTCCTGCACAAACAGGTCAATATCAAAATAATTCAAAGACAAAAATCAGGAGCAGTTACAACGACCAATAGTGCTATTTTCTCGATTTTTTAAAATGGACTTAAATTCTCCCATAGTGATAAATTCTGACAGTTTCAGGTTCTTCTGCATGTCTTTCCATGACGATGGTTTGAGCAGCACATTTAAATCCTTTTTGGCGGAGCTCTGTTCTAACCTTTGGGACCAACATCTGCTAGAACGTCTTGAGAGCGCAGGCCATATTGATCGTGGTTTGTACACAATGTATGCACACAGATACGAAGGTTCACCAGTTCAAGGTGAGATTTATATATAAGAGTTGAACAATGTGAAAACCTGCGGACATACGACGTCCATCCAGCAGCAGTATAAAGGATACAATGGTGTATGGTGGTTGTGCTTATATCAAGAACGGGAAAAACAGTAGAAATAATTAGACTGTAGAAAGTAAAACCAAAGGCACACTGCTTCAAAAGAATAATAACGCTGTATAAACATCTGGTTCTGACAGAAAGTGTGATGACTGAGCTTACCACCTCAATGGGGCCAACCATAAGTAACTCTGGCTCTTTTCCTTTCTTTTCTCCATCCTCCTTGCTTTCACTGGAGGATGTAAAAAGCAAGACGGCTGAATATAAAGTTCCCCCCCCCCCTCATTGCAAAACTGATTTTCTAGATAATAACTGAGGTATCTCTAATTATTCATATGAAATGGTGCTGTTTCAAAACTATTCTGTGTTTACCATAAATATCCATTTTTTTCATGTTTGGTTGTAGCCAGCATTTCCATTTCGTCCTTCACATCCATGTCTGTGTCCTGTTAGAAGAGTTCAAATCACCAAAGAGCAGCCTCAGGATTCAAAGTTCCTCGTAGACGGTGTCAATAAACCGAGCAGAGGTGTCACATAAAAGAAGAATAAAACAGAAATATACTGAAACAGACGCTGACGCACCGTTTCTCTAACCAACCGTCTCACCTACTCCGATCTCTGTGGACAGAGGTGGTGATCACAAGCATACCTGTCCATCTGTCCATCCCAGCTCCTCCTCCTCCTTCACTCCCCTCCCCCTCCTTCTTTCTCCCATCCTAAGTGCTTTTATTACGAATCTCTGCCAGAGGGGTATAACAAAAGCACAGACTCGTCTGCTTCAGAGAAATAGGCCCAATTCCAACCCAGACCTGACACCCCCACATTGTATGGAGCACCCTTCTTCAAGGTGGAGGGTATAAATACAGCAGCAAGTTTCGAGATGAACTTCCATCTCTCCAGCAAGGAAACTATAAATAAATATCAGAATCAAAAATACTTTATTGATCCCCAGGGGAAACTGAGTTACATTTTGCTCCCATTCTTGAATAGAAATATAATGTAAATAAAAATATGTAGGGCTGCACGGCGGTGCAGTGGTTAGCACTCTCGCCTCACAGCAAGAGGGTCACAGGTTTGATTCCGGCTTGGGACTCTTCTGTGTGGAGTTTGCATGTTCTCCCCGTGTAAGCGTGGGTTCTCTCCGGGTACTCCGGCTTCCTCCCACAGTCCAAAGACATGCTGTTTAGGTGAATTGATGACTCTAAATTGCCCGTAGGTGTGGATGTGAGCGTGAATGGTTGTCTGTCTCTAAAGTGTTGTCTGTCTCTATGTGCCCTGCGATGGACTGGCGACCTGTCCAGGGTGAACCCCGCCTTTGCCCAATGCCAGCTGGGATCAGCTCCAGCCCCCCCCCCCCCTCGACCCCTAACGGGACAAGCGGTTGACGATGGATGGATGGATAAAAAATATATGTAAAAAGAGTGTAAATAATAATGTTGAAAAACAGGATCTATGCAAATAATTTAAATGCATGCATAATTAAAAATGCAAAAATAGCATAAATAAATAAGAATTAAATACAGTGTTAAGGCCAGAGTGTCTTGTTTCACTCCCTGTCCTGGTCCTGGTGTCTTGTCTTTGGTTGTTTCCTGTTTTATTTTGAAAGTCTTGCGTCTCTGTGCCATTTCTAGCTTTACTTCCTGCCCCTGTGTGTTTTCCCTCCCCTGACCTAGTTTCCCTGATTGTTGCTGCGCCCCTGATTGTTTCCACCAGGTTGTCTTCCCTGTCTGTGTTTAAACCACTGCTTTTCCTTCTGTTCTTGTCAACTCATTTGTTTGGTTCCCGTGATCTCCCCGTGATCCGTTTCCCTTCTGCTTAGACTTGTGTGCTCCTTCATGTTTTCCCCCGGATTCCTTTATTAGTCCCACAGTGGGGAAATTCAGTTTTACACTCTGTTTTTCACACACAGTACATATACATGCGTCAATGGAGAGATGTCAGAGTGATGGGGCTGCTCCTGACAAGCGCTCAGAGCAGTTGGGGGTTTGGTGCCTTGCTCAGGGGCACCTCGGCAGTGCCCAAGAGGTAAACTGGCACCTCTCCAGCAACCAGTTGGTCTTGGTCCATGTGACCACCTTCACTGCAGAACAACTCTGTCCAAAATTTCTGTCTCTGTTTTTCATACAGAACATCAAGGCGCAACAGTCTTGCCTTGAACATGCTGCGTGAAAGGGACTAAAGATTTTCACAAAGCTCAGAGGTCACTGAGTCAAATCTCCAAATGAACCAGGACACATTCAGATCTGAACAGACAAAGGGAATCAGGGGCAGGGAAACATGCATATCTCTGGAAACATGAATGTAAAAAAACAATTGGTGCAGTATTGTTGCTTGTGTCCTCTCCCCATCTTCTTATTCTTTCCCATGGCCCATCTGTGTAGTGACCAGCATGTGGTAGACTCCCTTTTGGTCCAGCAGCTCTTGATGTGTCCCCTGTTCAACCACCATTCCTCCGTTGAAGACAACGATGCGGTCTGCGTTTTGGATGGTGGATAGACGGTGGGCCACAATGATACATGTCCCGCCCTTACTGGCCTCGTCCAACGCCTCCTGCACCGCCTGCGAAGAGCAGAATGACGACAGTGACCTCACATGAACTTTGTGTCTATACACTCCTGAACTAAATCTTAAGACCGGGGGCAAAATTACAAGAATTCAGGTGGATCATAACCAGGTTTTAAGTAGAGTTTCAAAATGAAAAAAAGAAGAAACAGCAGTAAGAGACAAAAAATAAAGAGTAGGCAATTTATTGAAAACTGCATTTAAACTCAAACAGGCTGTTCATCAGCTGATCAAAAGTTTAAGACCATAGCCATAAAAAAAAAAACCCAAAACAGAACTAAAAGTGCCCAAAAAAGGATTCAGTGGTGAGTAGCTCCACTCTTGTTGTTGATCACTTAAAAAAATTGTTTAGGCATGCTTAATGCGAGTGTTTCCAGGAAGCTGGTGGGAACGTTGCTCCATGTGGTGAAGATGGCTTCACAAAGGGCATCCACAGTCTGGAACTGACATCATTCTCAATGGGATTTAGATCAGGGGAGCAGGCAGGGTGGTCCAAAAGAGCGACCTTATTCTCCTGGAAGAAGTCCGTCGTCAGGCAGTGAACTGCAGGACTGTCCTGTTGAAAGACCCAGTTTTACTGCACAGACGAGGGCCCTCAGTCAAGAGGGATGCCTGCTGCAACATCTCCACACGGCCAGCTGCCGTTTGATGCCCCTGCACAACCCGAAGCTCCATTGTTCCATTCAAGGAAAAAGCACTTTTGGTTCATTAAGCCCTTCTCTTGCAGGTGCTGTCTAATGGTTATCGGGCTGCAGTCAGAATCAGTAGCAGCCTTAATTTGGGTCGCCCATCGGACCCTCTGGCTCAGTGCAAGTGAAATTTTTTTGGGTCTACTACTTGACTTTTTTGTCTCATAACCCTCAAGATCTTTTAAGAAACTTAAAATGGCCATCTTACTGCTTCCAACCTCGGCAGCGATGGAGCATTGCGAGAGGCCTTGTTTGTGCAGCTCAACAATCCTGCCACGTTCAAAGACAAAAAGCCTTTTTGCCTTTGCCATCAGGAGGTCCTGACGGTGGAATGCTTGAATGAAAATGACACGAGCGCCAGATTTTTGCACAGATTTTGACTTTTATAAGGCTATGGTCTTAAACTTTTGATCAGCTGATGATCAGTCTGTTTGAGTTTAAATGCAGTTTTCAATAAATTGCCTACTCTATTTTTTGTCTCCTGTTTTGTCTTTTTGCATTTTGAAGCTCTACTCAAAACCTGGTTACAATCCACCAGTGCGAAATGCAAATTCTTGGAAGTTTTCCCCTGGTCTTAAGATTTTGTTCAGGAGTGTATATATGGCTGCTCCGTAGTATTTTAAAGAAGTTCATGGTTTAGCAAGATGGTGAGAGATGGTGTTCTTGAAATATGTGAGCACATACATTTTTAATCTCCAGTGTAATTTTTATAGGTATTCACATCTTATGCCTTGTAATCGGTAGGGATGGAACGGTTCGGGTAAAAATCTAAACTGTTCGGCTTGCTCGTCATGGTTCGGGTTGAGTATGTATCGTTCGGTTCATTTCAAATAGGTTATGAGGCTGATTGTGTATTTTTTTCATCCTGTTTATTGACACACTAGAAATAAAGGCCTATGGAAAGAGGCTGGGACACGGGTGGACATGTGCAGTGTCACTGAAGCTGCGATAGCAATATTAGTAAGTATTTTCAATGTGATAGCAGCTAATGTTACTGTGAGTTGTTAGTACGTGTTGATGTTATGAATTAGCTTGAAGCTAAAACAAAGTCGGCATGAGAAATAATAAGCTTTGAAATGAGTAAAGTGACTGAGAAATACAGTCATGTACACTTGTTAGACTGAGAGGACCAGGAAGTACTCCTGGACCTTATGGACGAGTAGATGTCTCCCATTCAGCTGTCCTTTCATCGGCACTGTTGTCGCTCACCGGCCTGTGACTGCACTCATCATTTCCCTCGCCAGGCCTCGCCCCATCCCTCATCCTTCGCCCATGTTTCCAACTCTGGGTCTGTGAGTAACAAATTAGCCAATGCACGTGCTTTCTTTTTTTTTTTTTTTTCAAGTTAAACAACCACTTATTTTTGGTCACTATGCTCCCAAGCCATGACTCAGGCCTGCATCGTTGATTTTGGTTTAAAGGACACTATTTTATGTGTATGTAAGAGTGTGCCCTTTAGCTAGGAGCTTTATAACTGATAAATAAGGAATCAAAAGTCATATCTTTGGGAAAGGTTTACAGTCAAAAGGTAAACATTTTGAGCATTGTCAAGTATTTTGTCTGGGTTATTTTTATTTGACAGTTTATTTACATATTTGTTTACATTCACTAAATTCATTATTTGCATTTAAAAAACTGTGTGCACCATATTTACATTTCATTGTGGTGTATTTTGAGTTTAAAATATTGTGATTAAAAACAGTTCATAAGGGAATAGTACTTAAGAGACATAATTCTTAGTAGGATTAAAACGTGGCATAAATATGTATTCCTGCTAAGTGGATGTGCTGTCCTGCTAAAAATCTATATTAGTGTTAAAAAAGCTAAAAACTCTAAATTTCATTTATTACACACGAGTTAGAACGACCAGACATAAGTAAACTTACCCAGGGCTCACTACTACAACCCCAGTTATAGAGTGAATAACTACTGTATGTAGCTACATAGGACGGGTGTTAGAATGACAAAGCTGCACTTTTTGTTTTACTGTATTACTGTAGAAGACCTATTCTTTCAATTAGGATTTGACAATGAGGACGTGTTTTTTATGCCTTATGAAAGCCATACTTTTCAGGCAAACATTTGTTAACTTATTTTTGCCAAATAAATGAAAAGCATGTTAAATGAACCGAACCGAACCAAAAACTGTGACCCAAAACCGTGATATAAATGGAAATGCAAATTTTGTGAACTGTTCCACCCCTAGTAATCAGTGTTGATTGAATAGGATGGAAGCACAGTAATTTCCATTTATTTGTGGAAGAAAAATAAATTTCAGATCTTTACTCTATTTTTTCCTCTTTTATAATCATATAAAATATATAATTCAACACTGTAACTAGCAGTTAAATGGTGTATTTTAACACCTCTGTCTTTTAATCAAGTAGTATTTCATCCAAATGACTAATTTATCTTTTATTTTAATTTTCATATTCCCATTTTGTTGCTCATTGGTCTTATGGTGTCAGCATTGTTGGTGGGAAGGATTGATGTAGCTACTGGTGACTTTGTTTACCCTTCCCAACACTCACCTTCTCACTCTCAGTGTCGAGTGCGGAGGTGGCCTCGTCCAGCAGCAACACTTTGGGGTTGCGGAGCATTGCTCGGGCTATGGCTATACGCTGCTTCTGGCCACCTGACAGCTGCGTTCCCTTATCACCTGCCTGAGTGTCGTACTTCTGCTCGTACACATACAGAGAGAAACAGGAGGCAAGTGATATTGTTATACTATCAAAATATTGGCAGAAGCATCCTGTAATCCACACGCCTCACTGTGAACAGTTTTCATTGTAAATAACCATGATAACCATAAAAAAGAACCATGTTGGTACTAAGACTGTTATTTTAGTTAGGATTTATTTAGTTGAAGCCATAAGTAGTTATTGATTGAGAAGAAGAACTGCAACATTAAATCTCAACTGAAATATTCATCCGTGTTTACACATGTTTAACATTTTTGGATGTTCAGCTGACCTGCTCTGCACTCACTAGATCAGTGGTTCCCAATCTGGGGCGCCAAAGATCTCAGGGGATGCACTAAGATTTGTCTGCTGTATAACTAAAATCATAATAACACACTGGATAATTTATACAAAATGTGCATATATAACTATTTAAGAAGATATATTTTTGGAGTCCACCTGTGAAGAGTTGTTCAGCTGCTGATTGGCTCACTCTCCTGCTGCCTATCCAATCACCGTCGTGGGCTGCCTTCAAAAGAAGCCCTCTCCGGGCTGCTCCTCTCTTTGAATCAATCTACTGAAGCATTTGACTTGTGCCGTACTCAGATAAATTATGAAGTTAGAAGTTAAGGTTTGTGTTGAGAAGATAGAGGATGTAGTTGAGTTAGGGTACCCTATACATATTCTTTCATGTAGTTTTGTTAATGTCTATAAAAATGAGGTTTATTGGTTGGTGCCACCCCTTGTATGATTTGTATACCGTTGTATTTTATATAATTTAGTCAGCCTTTTGTTTGTGTTTAGTTTCCAGAGAGGGCAGACAGTTAGGCCTGGTTTTGTTTTAGTAATTTCATTCATTTGACATAACCTTTTTGTCCCTTCCTCCAGCATATTTTTGTTTTGTTAACCATTATTAGTCTTTAATAAAACACATTTACTTTTGCACTTCAATCAGACTTTGTTTGTTGGGCTGCATGATGATGCAGTGGTTTGCACTGTCACCTCACAGCTAGAGGGTTGCAGGTTCGAATCTGGCTTGGAGCTGTTCTGTGTTCTGTTCTCCCCGTGTTAGTGTGGGTTTTCTCCGGGTTCTCCGGCTTCCTCCCAGACTCCAAAGACATGCAGTTTAGGTTAATTACCCGTATGTGTGAATGTGATCGTGAATGGCTGTCTGTCTCTATTTGCCCTGCGATGGATTGGCGACCTGTCCAGGGTGAACCCTGCCTTCGGCCAATGCCAGCTGGTATCGGATCCAGCCCTCTTGCGACCTCTAATGGGATAAGCAGTTGAAGATGGATGGTTGTTTGTTCAGTTATTGTTCCACCTAGTGGATGTATTTTATTGCCTTTTTACATCATGGCCAGGGGACTACAGATGAAAACTAGCCTTCTGGCTAACTCTGGCTTTTTTAAACCATGTATAATCATGTGTTTTATGAAATTGCACTGTCCCCTTTTAAATAAACTAAACTAAACTAAAACAGGGACTCTTGTTGTGAAAATATTTTTTAACAAGTAATCCAGACAACATGTCCCAATTTTCCAGTAGAGGGCTGCTGTGAGATGTTGTAAAGACCCGTTTGTTCACACTGCCCTTTTATTTCCAGCTATGTCAGGACTGAGAACAGAGCATTACTGAAAGATCCCAGCAGTTAGTTACCTGTGGCAGGCCTTCTATGAAGCTGTGAATGTTGGCCGCTTTAGCAGCTTCCTCTATCTCTGCCTGGGTTGCGGTGCGGCTGTTGTCTCCATAGGCGATGTTTTCACGCAAGGTGCAGTCGAACAGCACGGGTTCTTGGGATACGATACCTATCTGAGATCTCAGCCAGTGGATGTTCAGTTTTGTTGCATCCATATTGTCCAGCAGCTGCAGGAGAAAGTGTTAGCAGTGATTACTGTAGAAGGAGTGGTGGGGTTTGATGTATAAAACATGCAATAATTGAATTTCTTTGGTCTCCAACAACTCCTGATTGTAATATCTGTCACTTTAGCTGCCAAATACTCAACTATTACTAGTTGCTAACTTTATCTGCTCTGTATGAGTCAAGTATACTTAGACTTTTCTGTATATTTGTCAGTATGAGCAGAGTATGCTTATACTTTTGTTAAGTACATTCTCTGATAAGTACAGAAAAAGTAAACTGAAAGTTTACTCTCTTATTTTAAGTTACACAGAGTGTGGGTGGGTATTTGTCCTCTCACCACTCTCCCCTCTTTGGGGTCGTAGAACCTCTCCAGCAGCTGGATGGTGGTGCTCTTTCCACAGCCACTGCTCCCCACCAAGGCCAGAGTCTCTCCCTTTCTCACCGTCAGATTCAGCCCTTGGAGGATGGGCAGATCAGGGCGTGAAGGGTAGTTAAACTTAACGTTGTCAAAGTGCACGTTACCATCAAATTTGTCCTGGGGTTTTAAAGGAAACACATTAGAGGGACATGTTAGCATGTGGACAGAGCTGTATGATAATGTAAGTGTAGCGTTCGGTGTTCAGCTTTGTGTTATGTACTGGTGTTTCTCCCTCCTCTGAAAGATTGTCAATGGCGGGCTCTTTGTTCAGCAGCATCAAGAGGTGGGCAGCTGAGATTTTGGCCTTAGCATAGTTTGGAGCAAAGGCGTTAGCCTCTCCGATAGCCATGGCACCATACAGAATAACTGCAACCACACTGGGAGAGAAAGGCAAAACAAATGCATGTTAGTTTTACCTGGACCAATGACACCTGACAAAAGCAAAGATGAAATAGCGAATATAGTTCTATCAAATGTTGGATGAAATGTTGGTGCTCCAGGGATGATGTATTTTGTAGGCCAGTCCTGAAGTTAGAATTGCATGGGATTTTTCCACTGGGTTTTGGATTATTGCAGAAAATAAACTCCATAGCAAACACACATTTATGACACTTACGTCTTTACATCATCATAGAATTGTAGCACCCACCCTCCAGGCCGTCCAGGTAAACACTGTTATCTCTGTCAGCACTTTCACTGTTGTTTGCACTGTTAGCGCTGTGAGCACTGTTAGCTGTGTGCTGCTGGCTCACTGTTACCATATTGAGAGCTGCTTAGAGGCAACAGAAATGCTCCCAATCCCATATTTAGCACCTTTAACAAATATTGGATTAGCATTCAATTTGGTTAAGAATCAGGTTCCTCTTCATTATGTCCAGTACTTTGGTTTATGACCAAAAACCCGCAAAAGTCATGACATTCCCATCAGCCTCAGCTACACTTTGTGTTTAGAGCCAATAAACTAATATTAGCACATTACACGTTAAACTATATAAGATGGTGATCATGATATCCTTGGTAAACAATATCCTGCTGTTAGCATTTAGCTCAAAGCACCCCTGTGCCTAAGTACAGCCTTACAGAGGTCGTTTCCACACTGACAACTTTTCATACAGTATAACGTTTTCTATATCTGCTTGTCTCTCTATTCCTATAAGCTACACCATTCTGATACTGAGTGGAATATTTACATGCCATGTTTTTGACTGCACAATTACACAAAATAGACAGTTATACAGTAAAGACATTTAATTCAGCTGACACGCTGGGTGTCTTTGGAAACCTTTGGATCTTGGAAAGAATCTCAAATACAAACCTGAGAGTTTACAGTGCATGTGTTTGTATAAAATGCTCCATGTGGGTGTTTGGAGCTATTCACAGTTTCCCCTCACATACTTCAGGCTTGGGTAATGATTAAAGGCCAAATAAACAGCTTCTCATCCCAACAGGAATGCTTTATTATCTATGTTTGTGCCGGTTTATTCTGGTTCAAGCCCTGATGGGGCAGAACCCTTCTAAGATTGTGCTGATTTATTATTAAGGTTCAGTTCCCAAAGGAGGCAAAAGTCTGATTTTCTACCAAGTTTTCTCAGTGTCAACATTGGACCAAGCTTATCACAAGTTGCATAAAGATTGTTAATGAGCCGTCGCGTTTGTTTCCTGATCCTACCGGCCACAGGGCACTCTATAGTTAATTTATTCTTTTTTTTTTTTTCTTTATGATTTTTTTTTGCTAAAACCGTAACATTGCACTTTCTCTTATATAGTAATGATTGATAGTTGAAAATATAAAATTTGAAATTTGATAATGAAAATATTATTATTCCATTTTCTTCCTTTTCAATCTTCCACCAACTATTATTTTGATCCCTTCAGGCCTCAAGTCATTAAGTCTTTTCATTCTTCCTCCCCTGTCGACTCACCCGATATTCCCTCAATATAATCTCGGCATAATAATTTTTATATGAATTATTTATCAAAATCAAAATCATTTGTCTATTCTCTGGCAGATAAGAAGTGAAACAAAAACACATTATTAAGGGAGACGATGAATAATCCTAACATTACAGTGATATCAAAGATCTTGACAAATGAATTATTCAAAGCAAGAAAAGAGGCGTTTCCCCCCCCCCCTTTTCTCCCCCTTCTCCCCTTGCTAGGCCGGGGGGCGAGCCACCCGCTGGCATTGGGCGAAGGCGGGGTTCCCCTGACAGCCCAGTCGTGGCTAAGCACATAAACAGACTTAAATCATCAACTACTTGGCCCATCATCTCGAAACCTACGTCTCCCCCCCCCCCTTTCCTTTTTTTTTTTCTTATTCCCAATTTATAGGGGATCTAAACATAAATATATATTTTAATCTACGAGTTGAGTGTATCACACCTTTATTTGATTGTGAACCAAACAAAAATTCATATATACACATGCCAAACCAGAACAATTTCAAAACATTCTGATACAGTCCATCTAGAATTTCTTACCAGTTGAATTTATCGTGGTTGATGTCTTGTGTTATGTATTTAAAGAGATGAAGCCCAGATTTCAAATATTAAGAATGATCACTAAACAAGCAATTGTTAATCAACAAGGAGTTACAAAAATCAGAAAGTTTTCAGGTGGGAAGGGATCCTGTTCTCCCCCAACAACGTGCACCCCCCAACAAAAAACCAGACATACCAAGGGCTCGCGCCGTTTTTTTATAATTTTTTTACCTCTTTTTTTTTTTTTTTTTTTTTTTTTTCTTTTTTTCTTTTTTTTGGTTTTTGTATTTTTTTTGCACGAGGCTTCTTTTTTTAATTTTTATACTTAATTAAATTCCACTCACAAATGATATGTCCACAAGAGTGTCTGAAACATACCCACAGAGTTTCATTCAAATTAATCACAAGGGGGAGCTACAAATTTAAAAAATATGCACGGCATAACACAAATTAGACTCTACATCAGAAATTGTTCTTCAAAAAACAAAACTCACAGGATATGTTTCATAACAATGTTGAACCATATTTGTAAAATTATTTTGCAATCACTCAAAATAGGTGCCATCAGTTCCAAACGTGTTGGCCATAAGTCATTGACAGTTTGTCCAAAATCATCAGACTAACTGGATATTTTTAATTAATCTGTTCAATCCAACCTGGTGCCCTTGCTGCTTGTCATCCCCTCTCTCTCCCCACTTCATTCTGTACTATCAGTAAAGGTTAAAAGCTCCTATCTGTTGAAACATGTCTCCAAAATGTCAAGAAATATGACTGGTGGGACGCTGAGTGTGCAGTTTCTGAATGGCTGTAATGATATGTAATGACATTGTAATGATGAAACAAGTGTATGATTGGTCTCACCCCTCAGAACTGAACCAGCTCATTGCTGCTCGCAGCTTTGATTTTGGCGATTTAGCTGTGTCCTTCTGTTGATCTAATATTTGATCTCTAGATTAAGAGACAAGACAAAGTCATACTTTCTGTTTACTTACAGGAATACTCTCTCAGTATCCATCCTTCCTTGCATAATGAGCCAAGCTCCAAAGCGGAAACTACCTGCATAAGCAAAGTACATCATGGCCTGGGTGAAGGAGAAGGTAATACCATGCACCTGGGTGTTTTTCTGGGAGTTCCTGTACAGAGAGTGAGAGAAAGGTGGCATCATGGAGATCACTCCTTAAATTAATCAAATTTGATTAAAATACATACAAATTTGTGTTCATATATCCCATGGAGATAATGGATCTGTGGTTTAAGTTCTCATACTTTAATGGTGCTTGGAGGTTTTCCTGATACAACAACTCAAACGTGGGTTCTCTGTTAAGAGAGACGACAGTACGGATATTCTCGATGGCCTCTGTAGCAATCTGTAGAGACAAACCATACAAACATCATATCTATGACATATCACAAGGTCAGTATTTTAGCAAATGTGCTTAGAGTCATAAAAAAGCAATTAGTACGTTACTCTGGCACACCCCACAATGAATACCTTTCCAGACTTCTCCAGCTCCTTCTTGTCTTCAACAGCCTGTCCGGTGAGTGTTTTCATCTCCACAGTTCCAGCCAATACCATGATGGGCACCGCAGCCAGGATGAGCAGGGTCAGCTCCCAGCCACACACAAAGGAGATGATCACACTGGTGCCCATGTTGGTTATGTTCTGGGCCAGCATGGCCAAACGTACTCCTGTAGCCTGAGCAGATGTGAAAGATTGGTACAAAGCAGATTACAAGATCACTGATTTTCTGAGCCGATTCACTGAGTCTTTGGCAAATTGCTTTTTTAGTTAGAAACTAACCCCTTGGACTCGGGTTGCGTCTGCAGCTAGTCTCGTAGTGAGTGCTCCAACACTGTTTTTGGAGTCGTCAAACCAGCCGAGGTCCTACAATCAAACAGGGATTAAGAATTTCCATCCATCCATCATCCATCATTTTTCCCCCCCCCTTTATTAATTTATTTAATAGCCCTGATAGATAGATAGAGAGATAGATAGATAGATAGATAGATAGATAGATAAATAGATAGATAGCAGAGGAGAAAGAAAGGCAAGGTGACACTCACTTGTCTCAACATGGCTTTAAAGGCCCAGAGTCTCAGTTTAAGGGTCAGAATCTCTCCAGATTTATCAAAACAGAAGCCCTGTTAAATGGTACAGACAGCAGACATGAGCACACCTGAACACTGGAGGAGTGGTATCAATCTTCTCATCTAACTCCTGGCTAGAAAGTAAATTAAGCAAATTTGCCAAAAATATGGAACTGTTTCCTTAACCATAAATGCCTAAACCCAAATTTACTTTAATTTTACTTCTAACCTTTTTAACTAAAACCAAGAATGGTTAAACATATGGAAACTCTGACACCAATCACACAAGCCTACAGTGTGTTACTACCAGAGAGACTCTGCTAATGCCTGTCCAATATATAAACAGCAACAGACAGCCATTCTTTGTGCTAAGCCAAACAAACCAGCTGCTGGTTATATACTTTCAAATTTATTGTACAGAAATGTGTCTTCTCTATTTTATTTCTAAATGGTATCTTCTCATCTAACGCTAAAGCAAATTTCCCAAACTGTGGAAGTGTTTCATTAACCATATATGCTTAAACTTTGTGTGTTTTGTTTAAAAAATGTCAAACTATGTGAGGGCAATGAACACACCTAGGAAATGAATGTACATCAACATGCATGTGTTTGTGTGTGTACATATATACCTGTAGAAACATGGCGACAAAGCTCACAGCTCCAATAATAACAAACATCAGAGAAAAGAATGAGGCTCTCTGGCTGACAACCGCTTGATCTGGATTTGCAAACACCTGAGAGGAGAGGAAATAAACAGCTAATTTGTAGCTTTCTACAACATCTGACAAGTGTTGCAATTAACATGAAGCATTAAAGGTACAGTGTGTAGGATTTGACAGCATCTAGTGCTGTGGTTGCAGACTGCAGCCAACTGAAGAACCTCTGCTCACACTTCCCTTTCCAGGACTGTGGTAACGTGAGCCGCTGAGTACAAAACTGTGACAACACTGTTCGCCTCACTCAGAGACCATCCTTACCATAATAACACAACTTTAGGAGCAACAGAAGTCAGATGGTGGGTGGCAGTACCACGGTTTTACCCTCTGCGGCTCATCTTACCACAGGGGGGGGGGGGGGGGGGGGGGGTTTAACAAGCGTGTAGAAGATAAGATATTCCTTTAAGATAAGATAAGATATTCTTTTTTGGTACCACAGTGGGAAATTCACAACTATATAACTATGGTAGCCTTGAGTTAATGTAAAAATGCGAAAGGCTCTCTCTAGAGTCAATGTTCAGTTTGTCTGGTCTGGGCCACTGTAGAAATGTGGCAGAACAACATGGCGACTCCATGAAGAGGACCCACTCCCTATGGAGATATGAAGGGCTCATTCTAAGCTAACGAAAACATGATTGTTAGTTTCAGGTGATGAAAACATAGCTAGGAATTTCATATTACATTTCTGTTCTCCTGAAATGTAACTCACTGCTCCTTTAAAATAACTTGTTTTGGTTAGTTAGAGTAACATACAATGATGATTTTGACGTAGATGATAGCAAACAGTGGCTGCATCGCTCCGTTGATAATGGCACAGATAGTTCCCACCAAAATGTATGGCCACTCGGAAAGGTTGAGACGCATCACACTAAGCAACGACACAGAGGGAACATTTTCATCCTGCAGACAGAGAGAAAGAGAAAAAGCTGAGTCACATCTTTCTTTCAGCCCTCCTCACATTTTAATTTAGGAAAAACTTCAGAAAGTGAGACTGGTAAACTGAATTTAGTATATGTAACTGCTGGGATGTGGGTAAAGAGCAGTAAGGAAATGGGAGTAAGTACAGAGCCATCAAACATATTTCCCAGTTTTGGACAATATCTTTACAGTAGGGTTATCGTGTACATAGTTCAGAGTCAGAGTAGGGCAGAAAATATATGATCTGCTAAAGGTGGACCAGCATGAAGCCTGTTCCAGTTTTACCCAACCTGGATCACTATCAGAGTGTACTGAGAAGGAGAGGCCCAATAGTGATCCTGGAGATGAGATAATGCCATTTCCTCGATTGGCCAACTGTGACTAATCTTTGCTAAATCCTTGAGTTTCTCCTTATTCCAGATAAAATGTGACACAATTTTATCAACCGTTATAAAAATGGTTTCCTAATCAGGATAGGGATAGGGGAATATATTAATTTAACTATTGCTATTTTACATGCCAGATAAATGGGGAGATGGGACCACCTATCCAGTTCAACAGTACAACCCTGAATGGAAACTGTGACTATGAGATACCCTTGACTACAGTGTTAGATACATTCAGTTTGTAACCAGAGATCCTGTCACGCCCGTCAACCCTTAAGTTGTATTGATGTGTGTTTTTGCTCATTTTTTGTATGTATTTCCTGTTTTATTTTGTAGTCTGACTCTCCCTCTTGTTTCAGAGCACGTCACTTCCTGCCCTCCTGTTCTTCCGCGTTTTGAATGAATGAGATTCCTGACTCCCTCTCCTGCGTCTGATCATCATCCCCAGCCCTGATTGTGTTCACCTGTACATAATTAGTCACTCCCCTCTTTAGTATTTAAGCTGTGCTTCCCAACCCTTCTGTGCCAGTTCGTCTTTGTACTTTTGAGTGAAAGCGTCCTCGCGTCCTTCTCGTGTAAGTCTCCTAGTGTTTTTTGATTACTCCGCCTGATTACTGACTACGCCTCTGCCTAACGATTTGGATTTGTTTGCCTGTGATCTGACTGACCTCCCGTGTATCGAACTCTTGTGACCAGTAAAGACTTTTTGATCTAACCTGCCTGCTCTCCTGGTTGTGCTTTTGAGTCCACACTTTGTCTGACTTCGTGCCTCACAGATCCTACCATACTCCCTCAGCACAGATGTAATATTTGGTATGAGTTGGCAGGATTTTTAATATATGAAGATCTTGTGCTCCTTCTCCCCCTCTTTAAATCCCATCATGATCAATCAAGCCATGCAAAGCAATAGCTAAAGATGGGTACACACACAGATGACATCAAAGAACTAACGGCGACAAAGGCCATGTGGTGAGTTGCTTCATGTCACCTTTGATTTAGCCAAAAAGAAGAAGAAGAAGAACTACCTTTATTAGTCCCACGAGAGGAAATTCAATTTTTACACTCTGTTTGTTAACTTACACACAGTTCGTACAGACCCGAAACACACACATGCATCAATGGAGAGGTGTCAGAGTGAGGGGGCTGCTCCTGACAAGCGCCCCGAGCAGTTGGGGGTTTGGTGCCTTGCTCAGGGGCACCTCGGCAGTGCCCAAGAGGTAAACTGGCACCTCTCCAGCTACCAGTTCAAACTCAGTTCTTGGTCCATGCTGGGACTTGAACCGGTGACCCTCCGGTTCCCAAGCCAACTCCCTTGGCTACTGCCGCCCCTTGTCGCCAGCTAGCAGCACGTTCTGTGCCGCTTGAGAGGCCATGTCATTGTAAAAATATGCGTGTAATTGGAATGATCAGATGATGACACTACTCATTGGCTTGCTTTTCTCATGTCTGTTTCTCTTCTTGTGCACTGATTTGTTTAGCTGTACAGCCAATGAGCACCACTGCTGATTCAGCATGCTGAATTGACCAAAAAAACATACAGACTAGAGCCGACAGTGCAGGACACACCAAAAAAACTAGGCCAATGGACGCTCACCGACAGCCCCAAATTGTCTGACCATCAGTATGGTGTATCAGGGCCTTTAAGCTACAAATTGGGGGGTCCCTTGTTGAAATGTTAAGTATTTGGATCTCAGAGAATTATCTTGAGCAAAGGAGAGAGAGAAAGAGAGGTATAATCACCTCATCCATGCTATACATTTTTCACCAAAACTAAACCTGTTCAAGCCTGAATAAAAAAAAAAATCTAACTCTGTCAAAAACCTTTTTGGCCTCCAACGATATATGGACATCAGGCAATAGTGGGGTTGGACTATGAGTATATAATATTGTATAGCTTGCATAGACCATGTTGACAATATTGACCCAGCCACTCAAACCACACCTCTTCTGTCTCGTCATCCTTGAGCTTGTCTTTCTCCTTTTTGTCCCTCTGTGAGGCAGCCAAGGAGGAACCTCTTGTGGACTTCCTCCTGCACAGAGAGGACTGAGAGAGGGACTTGCCTAACAGGCTCTTCTCATCTGCAGATTGTTCATGCTCTGCCTCCTCCGTCTTCTCAGCTTTCTGAAAGGTCTGCAACACAGAGAAACAAGAGGAAACCACAGGTACAATCAATATCAAAGACTGACCATGACAAAATTCCCCTTGATTTTAAAGCCCACCAATGGTGTGTGTTAATGAGTGTCTGTTACCTGCATGGTAACCAGTGCATGGTAGACTCCCTGTTTTTCCATCAGCTGGCTGTGAGTCCCCAGCTCTACAACTTCACCGTTCTGAAAGCCAGCGATGACGTCAGCGTTTCTGATGGTTGAGAGGCGGTGGGCAACAACTATGGTGGTACGACCTTGTCGGACCTGCACACAAAGATATGTTTCTGAATTTTTGTGTCTATGCTTACTTTCACAAGAAGGAGCTAAAACTGTACAATTTATGAATAGGCAACATGTTTGCAGTTGACACTTTAATATTAGTGACGAGTTGAAGGTCTGCAGCTCTATGAAGTTGCACAGTGGCGCTTTAAATTTAAGGGCCCATCAGTATTCTAACATGCTCACAATGACAATGCTATCATGCTGATGTTTGCCGTGTTTACAGTCTTATTTGCATGCCTGCTAACATTTGCTAGTTAGCACTAAACACAGATTACAGCTGAGGCTGATGGGAAAGCTATAGATATCCAGGGACACATATTTGTAGGCCAACCAGGAAGTTAGCATCACCCTGGTTCCTTTGACAAAAAAGCCAGTGGGATTTTTCCATTGACTTTTGGATTATTGCAGAAAATCATCTCTTGGGCAAACATGCATTCATACTACTTGAATGTTTTTTTCAGCAAGATAATCTTCACATATGAACATCTTCAGAAGTAAAAAGCTAACGTTAGTGTAGCTGCCTTATATTGTCAGTGTAATTTCTCGGTTAGGTGGAGCAGATCTGTGCAACTCTGATGTTCTTACATATCAGGTCATCATAATTATTTGACACACTTGACCATCGGTACGACGGAAAGATAGATGGAGATACATGGCTCTCAAATTAATGTTTTTGTGGATGGACTTTATCGTAGCAGAAACCAGACTGCAGTGTTTAAGACTTAGTCCCTCTTAGTTCTAAGCAGCCTACTGTATAAGTTATGTTTGATTTCATCTTAGTTTCTCTGTGGTTAAGCTGCACTGTATGCGTGTGTGTGTGTGTGTGTGTGTGTGGTGCTTGTTTGCTGTAAAGTATAAATGCGTTAGCTATACATGTCCTGCTGTTGTACAGATTTAGAAGCATACATTGTGATTACATCTATTTTTTTTCTCTTTTAACTCAGTTTTCACAGGTTGGTCTGAAATAGAATGAACCCTGTTTTTTGATCACAACCTCGTGTCTATTGCTGGAGGGAGCTACAGTTAGACTATGAACAAAATAACACCATGGTTGCAGGAAAGTGGGTATAAATAACGAGGCTGTTAAGGCGGACAAGATGACGTGGTGACGCTTAGTAGTTTCATTTAACCACTTGTTACCAACCACTTTTTTTTATAAAGACACAAAGGCTTCAAAATTCATGAGTGGGTATTTATTAATGTATCGACAAAATGTTAAAATCTCTTAAGCTCGTGTTAACCTTATACTGCTGTTGCTGTTGCACCTTATGTACCCACTTCTTTGCACTGCTAACTACTGCAGTAACATTTTGCACTACCTCACCTCAACAGTATTATTGTCATACGTCCTGTTTGTGTCATTATTGTCATGTATCATATTAAGCGTACTGTACTGTATATTATTATTATTTGTATATTTATACTGCATATTTATTTTTTTTTTTTTTTACCTATTTATCGTTTTGTTTTGTTCTTTTCCATTTATTCTCAGATACTCATATGCTTTTATTTTTCTGATTTTTCTACTTTTACTTATTGTTTGCACTGGGGTCCGTGAGGATCGAAATTTCAGTTGTGCTATATGTCATGTATATGTAGCACAATTTGACAATAAAGTTGACTTGTCTTGACTTGACTTAACCACAGACCAAGATTATTTCAATCATCTAACTAAAAACCCATTTAAAAAACACTGACTTTGAGATGGGGAACCGAAAGTGCTTGAGTGCTAACTCATTTCCAGATTTTAGGACACATTCCTATAGTACTCTATAAGTTTTGCAAATATTTCTTTTTCTGAAGATTATTTTTATTGAATTTTAAACAAGTCAATAAAATAGGCCCTTTACACAAGAAATTTGTCACAGCAGGGATGCACATCTGGGCACATACGGTTTGGCTTGGGACACATGGGCCTCGTGCGCAACCTTAAACTGTTACAGACAGTGATGAGCACAGAGGGATGTGGAATTAATCATGTTGAAAGAGAGAGGGGCCAGCCACCCTGTCAGCTGGCCATAGATAGCAGATATTACATCTTTGCATGATGGATGTAAACTAAGAAAGGCATCAGCAGTGCTTGTAACAGCCAGGTGCCTCATGGAAATGGGTATCCAAATGAAGTTTTGCAAATATTTGGTCAAAAAAGTAGTGCAGTAGTCTAATTCATGTGTCATACTCAAGGCCTGCGGAGCCAAATTAGACCTGGCACCTCATTTTATGTGGCCTGCGAGGGATTGGAAAGAATATAATATGCTTATTATACAATTCTATGCTGCTTTACAGAAGTACTTGTGTCTTTTAACTACGTGTCCCATAATGCATCTTGATTTTGTTGCATGCACACTGAGGCATCTCAATATCACCGGTTTCCAGCAGCGTCGCTCTAGCCAAGTGATGGTGTTGTAAAGAAGAAGAAGAAGAAGATATTCCTTTATTAGTCCCACGAGGGGAAATTCAATTTTTTTCACTCTGTTGCTAACTTATACACGGTACATGCAGACCCGAACACACACATGCACAAACATGCAACAATGGAGAGATGTCAGAGTGAGGGGGCTGCTCCTGACAAGCGCCACGAGCAGTTGGGGGTTTGGTGCCTTGCTCAGGGGCACCTCGGCAGTGCCCAAGAGGTAAACTGGCATCTACCAGTTCACACTCACTTCTTGGTCCATGGCGGGACTTGAACCGGTGACCCTCCGGTTCCCAAGCCAACTCCCTGAGCTACTGCCGCCCCAATAAAATAAAAAAACAATATGAATAGTACCAAAATGTCCAAGAAAAGAAAAGTTGATACAGAGGGAAGGCAATTTAATCAGCGATAGGAAAGTGAATACATATTTGTGCTTAATGGGGACAAGCCGGTATGTTTCTTTGTAACATGATCAAGAGTAGATACATTTATATAGTGTTACAATTACAACCGGCCCTTTGAAGGCAACCCTAACGCTGATGTGGCCCGGGATGAAATTGAGTTTGACATCCCTAGTCTAATCTGACTTCTGTCTCCAGGAACAGCTTTGGGCAGTGAGGCAACTTTGCAGCAACGTCAGTGCCATGCTCAGTGTTGCAGCATCATGTGACGCACACCGGCTCAAAAATATTTTTTCCCCATTCAAACATTAGAGAAGGAATGGCTGTAAAACTGTGAATCCATTTTTGTGAGTGTCACAAACACTGTGAAATGATGTTTTTTATATCAGAATATAGTCCACTAAGTCTGGTAGAATTCTAGTCCAGAGGAGCAGTGTGATGGCTTTATTTAATCCCATTCATGTGTGTGGGGAGCCAAACAGGAAATCATCTGGCTCAGCCAGAGGAAATCTCCGATGCACTTGCTCTATAGGCCCAAAATTGTAACACCTTAAAGAGGAAGCTAAGCCTCTCCTAAGTATCAGGCTTTGAAGCAAATTTCACATAGTAGCCAAAGAATTGCAACTTCAGGGTCTATCATGTGATGCCGTTGGGCCAAAAAAACACTTTTTCCCGTAGACTTGACATCTGTAAATCAGGTTCCCAGGGCAAACACCTGACTAGCCCTTATTTAAATCCTTGGGTACCATTCAGTCATTATGAATGGGAAGATTAACTATAGAGACCAAAACAGTTTTTGTTGTACCAGGCTATAACCCACATTTCTATTGTAAAGTTGGGGATTGTATCATGGGGGTCAATGGTGATTGACACGCTTTTGAAAACAGCCTCAAGTGGCCATTTGAGGAACTGCAGTTTTTGGCACTTCCATGATGGCTTCAATTTTCAGCACCAGAGGTTGCTGCTTGCTACCGATTGACAGACATACGTTGCCAACTGTAGAGCTTTACTCTCATTTCTTTAAAAGGTCTGTGTCAGAGTGAAAGTGTAAGCCTTGTAAAGCCCTCCTGCTGTGTTCTGGGCGGCAGTGGCTCAGTCTGTAAGGACTTGGGTTAGGGCGCTTGAGAACGCCGGTTCAAGTCCCCCCATGGACCAAGACCAACTGGTTGCTGGAGAGGTGCCAGTTTACCTCTTAGGCACTGCCGAAATTTCCCCTGAGCAGGGCACCGAACCCCCAACTGCTCTGGGCGCTTGTCAGGAGCAGCCCCTCACTCTGACATCTCTCCATTGGCGCTTGTATATGTACTGTGTGAACAACAGAGTGTAAAACTGAATTTCCCCACTGTGGGCCTAATAAAGGAATATCTTCTTCTTCTTCTTCTTCTTCTGAATGTGGCAGAGCTTGTGTGTCTGTGTGTATTTGTACCTTGTCGAGTGCAGCTTGCTTAACAGTCTCATCTCAGCATCACGAGCAGATGTGGCTTCGTCCAACAGAAGGATTTTGAGGTTGCGGACCAGAGCTCGCTTGATCCCTAATCCTCTGCTTCTGTCCTCCACTCATTTGAGTCCCTAGGTCACCGACCATCGTCTCAAACTTCTGCTTGACGATAAGAGTCTCAATATTAGCAAGTTGTGGACAGTTTTTGATCAGCATAGAGGACAGGGAGTTATAAATACAGTCATACATCAGGAGGGTTCATGATGAAGTCATAAGCATTGGCCTCCTTGGCAGCTTGTTCAATGTCATACTGTGTCACGTCTAGTGTGGCCGTATCTGATGTTCTCAGCGATGGTGGTGGCAAAGAGGATGGGCTCCTGACTCACCACACCGATCATCTCTCTCAGGTAGCGGACGTTAAGAGAACGGATCTCGTGATCATCGATATTCACCTGAAAGACAGAGTCAAACAGACAGTAATCTAAACACCATGCATCATTGATACAGCAGCTCTGTTGTTGTTAAAAGAACAGTTTGACATTTTTGGGAAAAACCCTCAGTTGCTTTCTTACGAAGAATTAGAAGAGAAGATGTGATACCTCTGTCATGTCTGTGTGAGTAAATATGAAGCCACGCGCCGTGACTTCCTGCAGTTTCTGCTGGTTGGTTGGTTACTGCATTTTAAGCAAACTTCAAGACTCACAAAGTATATTTTCATATCAATGTAAATTGAATGAAAACCAATATCTGCCTGGAAAGCTTGAAAGAATTATGATGTAACCTACAATAACACAGTAAATGGGCTGAAATAAAACACTACCTCAGTCCTTTACTTTGTGTGACACCTGTTTTTATCAAATGCCAAATTGTAATGTAATGTAATGTGTCATGCTAAAATGGTGGAGTGGTTACAATGACAAATACAGAATCAGTCCTTTAGATTAAGTGGTTTAGAAATATCACTTACCGATCCTTCTTTAGGATCATAGAACCTCTGCATTTAACTGGATCATGGTGCTTTTACCACAACCGCTGCTACCCACCAAATCCATGGTCTGTCCACTCTTCACACTCAGAGAGAAGTTATTTAATACCTACAAATAACAACAACATCAGTGATGAGATACAGACTAAAGTAATATAATGTCTGTTTTAGAGTTCAGTCAACAGTGTCTGTGGGGAACGTACTGTGACGTCCGGCCTCGAGGGGTAGCTGAAGTGGATGTTCTTGAACTCTATGTTTCCTGTGATGGAATCAGGCTTGAAGCCGGCCTCTGAATAGCTGTCAATGTCTGGTTTCTGTTGAGACAAGAGTTTTAGCTTCTAAGAACTCAGCTCTATTTTTTTGTTTGCAGTTTGTCCACAGTTGGATAATGAACTTGACTATTATCACAACATCAAACAGACAATGGGAGGAAGGCTGTTAACCCTCTATGTTAGGGTGAGCATATTTAAAAAGGCAAATGTTTTTCCACAGCTCTATTATTTCACTGCACACGGCTGTTCTTCCTCAAAGGTTGAGCTCTGTGGTGACAGATAATAGGAGACTGTTTTATGTCCCTCTATGTCCCTCCCTGTATTTCAGACTAGACAGTAAAGGTGATCTATCAAGCTTCTTTCTAAATCAACTGTCACAAAGTGCTTCACGTTGAAAGACAAAAAACAGAGACACAGTACAAAGGTAATTAATAAAACAGAGATAATAGTTTAAACTAAAAGCAGGGTGCCCACAGATCTTAAGTCCAATGGGAGAGATTTACCAAGTTTAGGAGTCATCACTTTGAAGGCATAGTCCTGCAACATGGAATAACTACAACAACAGTTTCTGAAGAAACTGCGGTGTGAATGCTGGATGCTGAAGAGCTGATGTCACACTGTAGTGCTGTCTTAAAAGTAAGAAGTAGTGAGGTAGCAGGAATATATTGAAAATTGGCAATCAGTTTAATTCATATGAATATCACTGAGAAGCTGAAGAGTACCAATACTGTATGAAAGATGTAAAATACTTAAAAGGTTTGTTAAAAAGCAGATGCTACACTGCAACTGCAAATTTGAAATTCTGCCATTAATTTAAGGGGCACAATTTTACACAAAACATTGAATATATCTGAAAGTATGAAAAGTATTCATGAGAAAAGTTGTAGCTAGAATGCACCTAATTGAGATGAACGTTGATTATGATGTTTGAATGCGGTTATGTTGAAAAATATGGAAGGAATAGCGTGCCAAAAAACAGGGCAGAACAATAATAATAAATAATTTTTATTTAGAGATACTGTAGATGGATGCTTCCATGGATGCATGTGGATGCTTCCAGCATTCACACCAACTGAAATGCCCTGAGAGGAGATTTTATACATTTTCAGTTTTGCTTTAGGCTCGTATGCTAACTGCGTATTTGTGTTGTTGTCACAGTGAAGGACAACCAAGCACTGCACCATTCAGACTGCAACTACTAATTACAATATCCGCTTATATCAAGAGTATAGGACCCTGGATGACCCCTAAACACAGGCATGTCCCGGAATAGCTCTGTCTAAAATTAGTCTGGAAGTGGTTAGCTAAACAGTGACATGATAGTGCAGTAGTTAGCACTGGTGCTTTATAGCAATAGGGTTGCAGGTTCAGCCCTGGCTTGGGGCCTACTTTGTGGAGTTTGCTATTACTTTTCTTCAGTTTCTTCAGCTTCCCCCCACAGTCCAGACACACAAGTTAGGTTAATTTTTGACTCTAAATTGCCCTCAGGTGTGAATGAGAGTGTGAATGGTTGTCTGTTTATGTGTCATCTCTGTGATAGTCTGCCGACCTGTCCAGGGTATACTCCGGGTATACTCCGCCTTTGCCCATTTGAGATGCCCTTAAAATATCGCTCTCAGGAGAATGGTATGGATGGTCGAATGTATGGAAGGACTACCGAGAACACGATGTCTCCAGCCACAACTATCGGTGGCACAGGAGCCTAAAATCATGTTTGACATTGTGTGTACTCTAGGGAAAAAAAAGTTGCATTACTTACACGATCAATAATGCTGTACACTTTAATGTGCACCTCACAGGGCGCTGGCAAAGGTCTGGAAGTTGGAGCGGCCTTTCCCAATGCTTGCGCTCCAACAGTCACAGTGAAGAACACCTTAAGAGACACACACATCAGTGTTAGCGACACCACCCATATTTCAGAGTCTCGAAAGATTATTAGACAGTCTGTCATCATGTTTCTACTCACAGTGAATAACGTTCCAATGGTCTGCTCCTTTTTCAGGATGAGTGTACTTCCATACCAGAGGCCCAGAGCGTAGGACAGGTAGATCAGCAAGAAGGTGAAGCCTACAACAGTGCAAGGTTAGCAGATATCGCCTTCTTTACGCCCATGTTTTTTGCATCCTCCAAGTTGTTATGAAATATCTGTGGGTGAACAGACCTTGAATGTATGAAGAAACTGGATACAGTGTTGAAGCAGGGCTCCGTTGATTCCCATGAAAGTTGCTTGATGACACATGACGCCAAATGTCTTGACTTCAGTCCATCATAACGGTTTGGGTCGCCATCCACAGCAGAGAGGAAGGAAAATAACACTGTATTTGGCGATTAGTGTGTTTTTACAACTTTTAAAATCCAGTAGTTTTAAATGTAGTAAGGGCTAATGAGTGTTCAAATGCTGGGAGTTGATTAACCTAAAAAATTATCTACTGAGTTACATTCTACTTTCCCAATGTAAGTCTATAGGAAAAAGTCTTTTTGTGCCCAAAGACTGATAGTAAATATATACATTTATACATATATATGTGTGTGTGTGTGTTTTTTTTTTTTTTTTTTTTTTTTTTTTTTTTGAAATTGTTTACATACATACAGGCATACATACATATTTATGTGTCTTTAAGGAGTTATTTATTTACTATCAGTCTTGTTTAGTGTTAAATGTTTTCTGTGTTTCTAACCCCGCCCTGTTTTTTCTTGTGTAGCTTTTTCATCATCAGTGAAGCACCCTGTTTTTATGTGAATTGAGCTATACAAATATAGTTTTATTATTATTTTAACCACAGATCTATTGTGAATGTAGTATTTTTTTCACTATTGAGAGAAATCTGTCATTATATCCACATTGTGATAAGTGGAGAATCCTAGAGCAGTGAACTACTTACACATATAACATATACTGTAGTACAGTATATAACATATGATACATACCTCTTGATTTCTCTGTCCTGACCACTGAAGGCAAACACTGTCCTAACACTTGAGAGCACCTCCTGCCACAGCTCCACTTTCGTATGTGGAGTCTGCTTCTTGAGAAGTGAAAGTCGCCATCACCTATTCAGACAAGGAGAAAGCCATCCTGTTATTGTCAGAACCTACCTGCAGGGGACTGTGTGTTCCTTATGATCAACATGTAGGAGGATTACAAGAGAATAGCCAGAAAGATGGACAAAGCAATGAACTTTAAATGAGCAACACAAAGATGACAGAGAGCTGTTTTACCTTTGAGAAAATTCCAACTGAAAGGGCCAATGCAGGGCTCACAGCCAAGATGACGAGAGTGAGTTTCCAGCCTTTGATGAAGCCGATGATGAAGGCTGAGATGAAGGAGCTGAAGCCCTGGATGAGCTTCCCCGCCTTGTCGCCTATTCCCTCTTGGATCTTATAGATATCACTACACATGCAAATAGAAACAACATGTCCACCAATGATCTTCAAAGTATATTGCAATGTTTATGTATTATGAATGAAAGGAAAACCATTTTGCGGTTGTCATGCGA
>CAMQGK010000295.1:0-69536 GCA_947000775.1 Pterois miles | reverse complement strand
ATGATGAACACGGTATCTACCGTCACCCATTTATTCTGTTCCCGAAGAAATGGAAGAAGGCTCTGTCGTTGCTAATTTAGCAACTGATCTGGGATTAGACATTGAGGACTCTAAATAAAAGAAAAATGCGCGTAGACGTTGTGGGCAATAAAAAATATCTTGACATCAACAAAGACACGGGAGAGCTGTTAATTCTGGAAAGGATAGACGGGAGTTTTATGCCCCTCGAAAACAACTACATCATGCTTTCTACGATTGGACGCGACGATTGAAAATCCAATACGAATGTTTAATATTGAGGTGGAAATCGCGGATATTAACGACAACGCGCCTCATTTTCGAAGAGGAACGATGCACTTGGACATCTCTGAATCAAGCCCCGTTGGAGAGAGATTCTCATTGAATAATGCTGCAGATCCAGATGTTGGAATGAATTCTGTCAAAGATTACCATCTGAGCTCAAGTGAACACTTCTCCATTGAAATTCAGACCGGGAGAGATGGGACAAAGTTTGCGGATTTGATTCTGAAGAAAGCTTTAGATCGAGAGCAGCAGGCTGTCCATAATCTAATACTCACTGCTGTGGACGGTGGAGTCCCCACGCGCACAGGTACAGCCAGCATCATTGTTCGCGTGCTTGATGTGAACGACAACGCCCCTTCATTTGACAGAGACAAATACATCGTAGATGTGATGGAAAACTCCCCGATTGGTAGTCTTGTAATAAAACTAAACGCCACTGATTTAGATGAAGGATCAAATTCTGATATCATTTATTCATATAGTTTATATACATCCAGAGAGAACGCAACAGATGTTTAACTTGAATCCAGAGAATGGTGAAATCAGAGTGAAAGAGATGATAAATTATGAAGATGTTAAGCTTTATGAAATGGAAGTTATTGCCAGTGATAAGGGACCTAACTCCTTATCTGGACAGTGTAACCTGACAATACAGGTGACAGATATGAATGACAACCACCCAGAAATATCCATCAAATCATTTCAGAGTCAATAAAAGAAAATGAGCCAATAGACACAGTGATAGCTGTAGTTAGTGTCAGTGATAAAGACTCTGGAGACAATGGAGTGGTTGATCTCCATATTCCAGATCATATGCCTTTCAGACTGAGGGAATCCTCCTGATAACTATTATGAATTAGTAGTGTCAGAGCCATTAGACCGTGAGAAGGTTCCAGAATATGATGTGACGTTCACTGTGACAGACAGAGGTTCTCCTCCTTTATCTGACAATGAAACTATGACGTTAGAGCTGCTGGATGTTAATGACAATGTTCCCAGTTCCCTCAGTCATTTTATACTATACGTGTCATGGAGAATAACGCACCTGGGGCCTTGCTCAGCTCACTCTCTGCGTTTGACCCTGACCTCCATGAAAACCAGTATCTAGTTTACTTCATCCTAGAGAAGGAGATAGCCAACACCTCCATGTCCATGTTGTTCTCCATCAATCCCAGAGAACGGCAATCTTTACGCACTAAAAACTTTTGACTATGAGATTGAGAAGGAGTTTCTTTTCCACATCGAGGCCAGAGACTCTGGCTCTCCTCCACTCAGCAGTAACGTGACGGTCCACATCATTATTGTGGACCAGAACGACAATCTTCTCGGTTTTGTCTCTCCGTGGCGCGCCCACGGCGGCCTCGGTGGTGGAGGAAAAGATCCCCAGATCCACCGATAAAGGCTCTCTGGTGGCCAAGGTGATAGCCTTGGACACCCGACTCGTTCAAACTCTCGGATTACCCACTACCAGTTTCTACAGGTGACTGACGCCACCTTGTTCAGTCTGGACCAATACAACGGAGAGATCCGGACTATGAGGATGTTCAGTTACAGAGATCCACGTCACCAGCGACTGGTTGTTGTTTGCCAAGGACAACGGGAGCCCGCTCTCTCTGCCACAGTCACCATCAAGCTGTCCACAGTGGAAACTGCTGTTAAGGCCTACTCTGACATGACTGAGGTGCCTCTAGAATATGACATCTTCTCAGACCTCAACCTGTATCTGGTCATCGGTCTGGGCTCGGTGTCATTCCCTCCTGCTCATCACCATACTGGTCACCATCGTGCTCAAGTGTCAGAAACCCAAGCCCAGCAAAACGGCTCCTCCCTGCAGGAACAGTGTGATCAGTGAGAGGAACTCCACCATCGCAGATTCCACTCTGGTCTCCAACGATGCCTACTGGTGCAGTCTGTTTCTAGCAGAGACCAGGAAAGGAAAGCTGGTGGTGAGGCAGCCTGTGCCAAAGGGCTCCAGATACATTGTGTCCAGTATACCAAGAGGCACAGGACTGACAGACACTAGTGACTCAGCAGCTTCCACTCTACAGGTAGGAAATACATCTTTTTACGTGTTACAAATAGATGTACTTCGTGGATATCCATCAATTCTACTCAGAAGTGGCCATTATAGCCATTTTCTACAGGTCCTATCAGTGCTTGCCAATTTTACTCTCCTCTTTATTTATTTTAGGTTACTATGCTTAAAAATAACCACACATCACAGGTAAAAGTATAATCAAAGGGAACTCTGCCCATTTTTAAAATTCTTATATGTTATTCTGAGGGTCTAAGACAGTCCAAACAATATTAGTAGACATAAACTTTCATTACCAAGCCTAAAAACTAGAGTGCTAAAACTCAAACTTGTGATATCATCAAGTACAAAAGGTGGAGCTTCTCCTTAGAAAATGAGTGGGGAGAGATGTTCTAGATGGCACCAAGAGCACCCAGGGGAATATTCTGAGTATATGGGAACATGTTCTGTATCACAACTGAGAAAATTACAACAGAATAAAGCTTATTTGGGTATGTATAAAAAAGAAAACAAACATTCTGTGGGTCTACAGAATCAGTCCCCCATGCAGTGTCTATGGAGCAGCATAAGTTTGGTGTTTGGTTCCTGGCTTTGAGAGAGTAGCTCATGTTCACAAATACTGATTGAACAACCAAATGCCAGGGAAATAACATATTGGAATTCCCTAATTCGGGGTGTGTTCCCCTTAAACATGTTTGATAAGGTTTCTCACACTCGCTACAGCAGTTACTTTCTATTAAAATCTTGACAGAGGTTTATGAAATTTAACGAGTAATTTGGTAAATAATACGCCCCCTTTATCACTAGATTGTTCTTGCTATTTCTGACTGGGTATTTCCGTATGCATTATATTGTGGGACACCCAGATATTCTATTAAATAAAATGCAACTGTCAGTAGCATTTATCGATGATACAAACAGACACTTTAGATTTCATCACGTTTGGCATTGGTTTTACGCACAGACAGCCGTGCGTAAAACTGACAGAACACGACGGAAAGGGGATATTATTCAACATAATCTACTCTATTCTTTTACAGTCGCTATATAGATGTGTGACAAAAAAGCAGTGAAACAAAACGCTTATAAATGTATTATGAACGGAAACGGAAGAAAAGGTATAGTGCTTTTTAGAATTCCAACTCCCACCCAGGAAATACGTTTAAGAAATCACAGGTGAAAACTTCACAAAATCATATTTCTAGTTTCTTAAACGTCATTAAAAACACTCGCACTCTTCCTTATTTTAAAACAAAATACCTACTTCTACAAAATACTACTTTTTTAAACAGGTGCAAAGGCTTATATAAGACTATTTTCGTCGCTGCTCTCCACCAAAACATATTCACTGATGAGGTCATCGTTGTCACGGTCGGCGGAGGGACAGTCAGACATTGTTTTACGCGGACGTCACTCTTGCTCTCAGCGTGAAGAAGCGTTTTCTTTTTTTAGGTCCTCTCTTCGTTTGTCCTGTCAGTAAGGGCCGGTTTATCCACGTCTCACCACATTTTCAAGATTATAACTACGGAGTCTGCACAATGGCGCATAATATCCGGCAGTTGTTCGGGAGAGGGTACGTTACGGCATTTCTATTTCTTTCTGCCATGATGAACACAGTGTCTACCGTCACCCATTACTCTGTTCCCGAAGAAATGGAGGAAGGCTCTGCCGTTGCTAATTTAGCAACTGATCTGGGATTAGACGTGAGGACCCTAAAGGGAAGGAAAAATGCGCGTAGACGTTGTGGGCAATAACAAATATCTTGACATCAACAAAGACACAGGAGAGCTGTTCATTCTGGAAAGGATAGACAGGGAGTTGTTGTGTCCCTTGAAGACAGCTACGTCGTGCTTTCTTAAATTGGAGGCTGCAATTGAAAATCCAATACGAATGTTTAATATTGAGGTGGAAATCACTGATATTAACGACAACGCGCCTCATTTTCGACGAGGAACGATGCACTTGGATATCTCTGAATCAAGCCCCGTTGGAGAGAGATTCTCATTGAATAATGCTGCAGATCCAGATGTTGGAACGAATTCTGTCAAAGATTACCATCTGAGCTCAAGTGAACACTTTGCGCTCGAAATTCAGACCGGGAGAGATGGGTCAAAGTTTGCCGATCTGATTCTGAAGAAAGCTTTAGATCGAGAGCAGCAGGCTGTCCATAATCTAATACTCACTGCTGTGGACGGTGGAGTCCCCACACGCACAGGTACAGCCAGCATCATTGTTCGCGTGCTTGATGTGAACGACAACGCCCCTTCATTTGACAGAGACAAATACATCGTAGATGTGATGGAAAACTCCCCGACTGGTAGTCTAGTAATAAAACTAAACGCCACCGATTTAGATGAAGGATCAAATTCTGATATCATTTATTCATATAGTTTATATACATCAGAGAGAACGCAACAGATGTTTAACTTGAATCCAGAGAATGGTGAAATCAGAGTGAAAGAGATGATAAATTATGAAGATGTTAAGCTTTATGAAATGGAAGTTATTGCCAGTGATAAGGGACCTAACTCCTTATCTGGACAGTGTAAACTGACAATACAGGTGACAGATATGAATGACAACCACCCAGAAATATCCATCAAATCATTTCAGAGTCCAATAAAAGAAAATGAGCCAATAGACACAGTGATAGCTGTAGTTAGTGTCAGTGATAAAGACTCTGGAGACAATGGAGTGGTTGATCTCCATATTCCAGATCATATGCCTTTCAGACTGAGGGAATCCTCTGATAACTATTATGAATTAGTAGTGTCAGAGCCATTAGACCGTGAGAAGGTTCCAGAATATGATGTGACGTTCACTGTGACAGACAGAGGTTCTCCTCCTTTATCTGACAATGAAACTATGACGTTAGAGCTGCTGGATGTTAATGACAATGTTCCACAGTTCCCTCAGTCATTTTATACTATACGTGTCATGGAGAATAACGCACCTGGGGCCTTGCTCAGCTCACTCTCTGCGTTTGACCCTGACCTCCATGAAAACCAGTATCTAGTTTACTTCATCCTAGAGAAGGAGATAGCCAACACCTCCATGTCCATGTTGTTCTCCATCAATCCAGAGAACGGCAATCTTTACGCACTAAAAACTTTTTGACTATGAGATTGAGAAGGAGTTTCTTTTCCACATCGAGGCCAGAGACTCTGGCTCTCCTCCACTCAGCAGTAACGTGACGGTCCACATCATTATTGTGGACCAGAACGACAACGCTCCGGTTATTGTCTCTCCGTGGCGCGCCCACGGCTCGGTGGTGGAGGAAAAGATCCCCCAGATCCACCGATAAAGGCTCTCTGGTGGCCAAGGTGATAGCCTTGGACACCGACTCGGTGCACAACTCTCGGATTACCTACCAGTTTCTACAGGTGACTGACGCCACCTTGTTCAGTCTGGACCAATACAACGGAGAGATCCGGACTATGAGGATGTTCAGTTACAGAGATCCACGTCACCAGAGACTGGTTGTTGTTGCCAAGGACAACGGGGAGCCCGCTCTCTCTGCTACAGTCACCATCAAGCTGTCCACAGTGGAGACTGCCGTTAAGGCCTACTCTGACATGACCGAGGTGCCTCTAGAATATGACATCTTCTCAGACCTCCAACCTGTATCTGGTCATCGGTCTGGGCTCGGTGTCATTCCTCCTGCTCATCACCATACTGGTCACCATCGTGCTCAAGTGTCAGAAACCCAAGCCCAGCAAAGCGGCTCCTCCCTGCAGGAACAGTGTGATCAGTGAGAGGAACTCCACCATCGCAGATTCCACTCTGGTCTCCAACGATGCCTACTGGTACAGTCTGTTTCTAGCAGAGACCAGGAAAGGGAAGCTGGTGGTGAGACAGCCTGTGCCAAAGGGCTCCAGATACATCGTGTCCAGTATACCAAGAGGCACAGGACTGACAGACACCAGTGACTCAGCAGCTTCCACTCTACAGGTAAGAAACATATCTACTAAAGAAGTGTTAAAAACAGATGTACTTCACAGATTTCCATCTGGTCCACTCACAACTGACTACTGTCACCATATTCTCCCTGTTAAATCAGCACTTGAAAATTTTACTCTCCTCTTTACTCACTTTAAGTTGTTACACTTAAAATCAACCACACATCACAATGTAATTGTGCACATTAAAGGGGTAATAAGGCCATTTTACAATTCCTAGATGTAATTCATATGGTCTAAGACAGTAAAAAAAAAAAAAAAAAAACATATTAAAATAATGAACAACTCTCTCCCAAATCCATAAACCAGAGAGCTGAAACTCAAACTTGTGATGTCACTGAGTATAAATTATGGAGCTGCTCCTTAGACAATGAATGGGGAGAGATGTTCTAGATCACACTGGGAGCACTCAGGGGAATATTCTGAGTATATGGGAACATCTGTTTCACAACTGAGGACACTACAACAGAATAAAGCTCATTTGAGTACAAAAAAGAAAAGAGTTAGTTATTTAGACTCCCTTCATTGTATATGGAGCAGCTCCAGACTTTATACCCTATGACTTCATAAGGTTGAGACATACTTCTCTGACTTCTGGCTTTGAGAGAGAGCAGCTCATGTTCACAACCATTGAGTGCACTTTCTTTAGCTACTGATAGAACATACTTGAATAAAAAAAAAAAAAAAAAAATAGGTGGTGTTCCCCTTTAATGACATTTTGGATAAGTCTTCTTACACTTGCTGCAGCAGCTCATTTCTTTTAAAATCTTGATAAAATGTTATGAAATCTAACAATTAATTTAATGAAAAGACTCTCTCTTACTTAATAGATTATTCTCGTTGTTTCAGTCTGCTCATTTCTGTATATATTTGATATTGTGGGGCAGATCGATATTCTATTAAATAAAATGTAACTCTCAGTAGCAATTATTGATGACACACAAAAGGAACCTTTGGATTTCATCACACGTGGCATTGTTTTACGCACAGATAGCCGTGCGTAATGCTCGTAGAACACGAAGAAAAGGGGATATTATGAAACTTAATCTATGCCTTTACAATCACTGAATATATGTGTGACAACAAACAAACAAAGCGGTTGTAAATACATAATGACCGGAAAATGAAGATTTGTGTTTTCATAATTCCACCTCCCACCCATGGAATAAGTTTTGAAATCACACATGAAAACTTCACATAAACGTATTTCCAGTTTCTTAAACTGTCATTAAAAACACTCGCATCCCTCCTTATTTCAAAACAAAATACTTTTTTAGGTGCAAAGGCTCATAAAAGACTATTTTCGTCGCTGCTCTCCACCAAAACACATTCACTGATGAGGTCATCATTCTCACGGTAGTTTATTGGCGGAGGGACAGTCAGACATTGTTTTACGCGGACGTCACTCTTGGTCTAAGCGTGAAGAAGCGTTTTCTTTTAAGATCTGCGCTGCGTTTGATCGTTCAACAAGAGGACGGTTTTTCCAAGTCTGAGTACATTTCAAGATTATAACTACGGAGTCTGCACGATGGCGCATAAAATCCAACTGCCCTTCGGGAGAGGGTACGTTTCCGTATTTCTCTTTCTTTCTGTCATGATGAACACGGTGTCTACCGTCACCCATTACTCTGTTCCCGAAGAAATGGAAGAAGGCTCTGTCGTTGCTAATTTAGCAACTGATCTGGGATTAGACGTGAGGACTCTAAAGGGAAGGAATATGCGCGTTGACACTGTCGGCAATAAAAAATATCTTGACATCAACAAAGACACAGGAGAGCTGTTCATTCTGGAAAGGATAGACAGGGAGTTTCTATGCCCTTTAAAAACAACTACATACTGCTTTCTTAAATTAGACGCTACGATTGAAAATCCAATACGAATGTTTAATATCGAGGTCGAAATTATGGATATTAACGACAACGCACCTCATTTTCGAAGAGGAACGATGCACTTGGACATCTCTGAATCAAGCCCCGTTGGAGAGAGATTCTCATTGAATAATGCTGCAGATCCAGATGTTGGAACAAATTCTGTCAAAGATTACCATCTGAGCTCAAGTGAACATTTTGCCATTGAAATTCAGACCGGGAGAGATGGGTCAAAGTTTGCTGATTTGATTCTGAAAAAAGCTTTAGATCGAGAGCAGCAGGCTGTCCATAATCTAATACTCACTGCTGTGGACGGTGGAGTCCCCACGCGCACAGGTACAGCCAGCATCGTTGTTCGCGTGCTTGATGTGAACGACAACGCCCCTTCATTTGACAGAGACAAATACATCGTAGATGTGATGGAAAACTCCCCGATTGGTAGTCTTGTAATAAAACTAAACGCCACTGATTTAGATGAAGGATCAAATTCTGATATCATTTATTCATATAGTTTATATACATCAGAGAGAACGCAACAGATGTTTAACTTGAATCCAGAGAATGGTGAAATCAGAGTGAAAGAGATGATAAATTATGAAGACGTTAAGCTTTATGAAATGGAAGTTATTGCCAGTGATAAGGGACCTAACTCCTTATCTGGACAGTGTAAACTGACAATACAGGTGACAGATATGAATGACAACCACCCAGAAATATCCATCAAATCATTTCAGAGTCCAATAAAAGAAAATGAGCCAATCGACACAGTGATAGCTGTAGTTAGTGTCAGTGATAAAGACTCTGGAGACAATGGAGTGGTTGATCTCCATATTCCAGATAATATGCCTTTCAGACTGAGGGAATCCTCTGATAACTATTATGAATTAGTAGTGTCAGAGCCATTAGACCGTGAGAAGGTTCCAGAATATGATGTGACGTTCACTGTGACAGACAGAGGTTCTCCTCCTTTATCTGACAATGAAACTATGACGTTAGAGCTGCTGGATGTTAATGACAATGTTCCACAGTTCCCTCAGTCATTTTATACTATACGTGTGATGGAGAATAACGCACCTGGGGCCTTGCTCAGCTCACTCTCTGCGTTTGACCCTGACCTCCATGAAAACCAGTATCTAGTTTACTTCATCCTAGAGAAGGAGATAGCCAACACCTCCATGTCCATGCTGTTCTCCATCAATCCAGAGAACGGCAATCTTTACGCACTAAAAACTTTTGACTATGAGATCGAGAAGGAGTTTCTTTTCCACATCGAGGCCAGAGACTCTGGCTCTCCTCCACTCAGCAGTAACGTGACGGTCCACATCATTATTGTGGACCAGAACGACAACGCTCCGGTTATTGTCTCTCCGTGGCGCGCGCACGGCTCGGTGGTGGAGGAAAAGATCCCCAGATCCACCGATAAAGGCTCTCTGGTTGCCAAGGTGATAGCCTTAGACACCGACTCCGTGCACAACTCTCGGATTACCTACCAGTTTCTACAGGTGACTGACGCCACCTTGTTCAGTCTGGACCAATACAACGGAGAGATCCGGACTATGAGGATGTTCAGTTACAGAGATCCACGTCACCAGCGACTGGTTGTTGTTGCCAAGGACAATGGGGAGCCCGCTCTCTCTGCCACAGTCACCATCAAGCTGTCCACAGTGGAGACTGCCGTTAAGGCCTACTCTGACATGACCGAGGTGCCTCTAGAATATGACATCTTCTCAGACCTCAACCTGTATCTGGTCATCGGTCTGGGCTCGGTGTCATTCCTCCTGCTCATCACCATACTGGTCACCATCGTGCTCAAGTGTCAGAAACCCAAGCCCAGCAAAGCGGCTCCTCCCTGCAGGAACAGTGTGATCAGTGAGAGGAACTCCACCATCGCAGATTCCACTCTGGTCTCCAACGATGCCTACTGGTACAGTCTGTTTCTAGCAGAGACCAGGAAAGGAAAGCTGGTTGTGAGACAGCCTGTGCCAAAGGGCTCCAGATACATCGTGTCCAGTATACCAAGAGGCACAGGACTGACAGACACTAGTGACTCAGCAGCTTCCACTCTGCAGGTACAGATGAGTGCTCATTTTACTGCAGTTTAAGTAAACCGTTTGTCCCAACTTCATTTTTGTGAAGAAAATTTCCTGGCCTTCTGTAAACTCAGTACACACTGCAATACTTCATTACTGGTCAGGTCCTTGTTGACGTGTATTGGCAATGTTTTCTTTTGTTGCAGTAAATATTGTTTGAGTCAAGTGACATATAAAGAGTTGTCATACTTTTCAGTAATACTATTTTGCAGTTTAAACTATGAAAAACTTTTTTGTGTGTGTGTGTGTGTGTGTGTGTGTGTGTGTGTGTGTGTGTGTGAGAGAGAGACAGAGAGAGAGAGACCACTTACACGTTGGCCCACTGTGAAAAGTTTCACATCACTCTCAATATCATACTGTAAACATTTCTTTAAAATGTAATTTCTATTTAACAGGTATCTTCTGAAACTGACAATAAATCTACCACAAAATTGAAGCAAACGCAAGACATAACTTTTATGATTTAAATAGACAGTAATGAATCAATGGTCAAATAAGAAATGAGTTAATAGCAACCAACCTGAAGAAAAGATTAAAACTGACAGATTCCACCTTTGCTTCATAGAATAACGTGCAGCTGTTTGTATTTAAAGTTTTGCATTTGTTTGTTTTACAGAGTGGCACTCATTTAAATGGCTTTTTATTCATCACTGCTTCAGAGACATTTCTGTGTGACTTTGGTTTGTGGCCTATATATCAGTGGAACGGTTGTAGCTTCCTTCTTGAATTCACTACAAATGGAAACACAGTCAATCTAAAGCAAAATGCAAACACAAAGAGCTCATGTGCTCTGTTTTTTAACCAACAGTCAAAAAACAATAATGCATCACAGTGTTTTTCACTAACAGTGTGATGTATTTCAGCTCAACATTTTTGTGCTCTGCATCACCACAATACAAAAAATGCTGAACATGCTGTTTAAAGCAAACCTTTAATTCCTCCAGCATTGGTGTCATTTCATTATTCAATGTGATACCATGGATGCTGATCTATCTATCTATCCATCTTATCTATCTATCTATCTATCTATCTATCTGTCTGTGTTGGTAAGTATGCTGCTGGAAGAACAAATAGTGATATGGCTTAATGTAAAACTGTGTTTTAACCCACGCTTAGCTTCTGTGCTATTTTCTAAAGATAACTCTTCATCATAGTGCCTCGATACCAACTACATACACAAATAATCATCTTTTTGTGCTTGCAATGACCTGACCATTGGATTGCTTGTTTTTTTTTTCTCCCCACTCTAAAGTACCCTAAATGAGGAAAGTCCACTCTGCAGCTGGAGGTATGCAGGAGTCTCACTCCCCCATCCCGGATGCCCTTTTATGAATGATGTTGCAGAACTTACAGTAGTGTGTGAATTCCTTTTTGTGTTTGTTTTGTTCTCAGTGGATCTTTTTTAAAATGATTTCGTCTTGTTTAGTTTCCCTTGGAGAAGGAGATTTTTTATTTTTTAATTGCAAAGTTTACATCACATGCAACTTTTCAAATCTCCCGTGTTAACTTCTTCATGCCTACAATTTGGTTACTGTTCCTCATATTACGGCCTCATCACTAAAGCCCATTAAAACGTGCCAAACAACCACAGTAATGAACACTACTGCTGTCAGTATTTCAGGATTATGTCACCTCTAAATGTGTTTTATAGAATTTGACAAAGCCTCATGATTTTGATTGATCTCAGGCAATAATTACATTTGGCCAGAATAATCACAATGAATAACACATGGACACTCTGTGGTCAGTTTTGTAGACAAGCAAAAGTGGTCCTGATGATGTAGTATTGAGACAGCATTTTTGTCCTCGTCTTTATACTTTTGGTAAAGAAAGCCAGTCAGATACTGTGTCCTAGGCTCATAGAGCATTAATCTTGAAACACAAATGATAACATCATCATGCTGCTCAGCCTGAGGGTCACATCACAGTTCTAAAAAAAATAGTTAACTACAACTAACAATGTTGCTTGCTTTCTTCACAATCTGCCTTTTGCTGTTAATACACAAGGGAAGAATTAAATCACTATGTTATCAAAAGGATCCCGTGCATGTGAAGATGAATCTGTGTCTCCCCACCCCCACTACTGACCCATCACTAATAGATTAAGAGTACATCCTATTTTTGAATGTTTATCAGTGGGACTGGACTGTGCTGTTGCTGTATGATTGGGTTAGTTATACTGTAATAAGACTGAGTTCACTGAATGACAATTTTCTGTCTGCTGTAGTGTGAATTGTGACCTAATTCCTTGTGCAGGAGAGGCGCAAAGTGAAACCAGTCACCCAGTTACCTAGCAACCACTCTCCTTCACATAATATCGGCGCATGGTATTCATTGATAGACCTGCCACCTCACCACTACATGTTCAAGGATCTAACCCTTCTGCCTGAAGCCCCTGTCTCTGTGACGGACATCGGCTGCATGAGATGTGTCATTTTGGCCAGTCACACAAGGCTGTGGTTCTTTTCAAGATTTATCTAATTCTCTTATCTCATTTGCAGGCATCCACTAGCAGCAGCGGCGGCAGTTCCACGTAAGGCCACATCTCCAGCTGTGTACTTGGTTGATGCTGACAGGAAAGATCCTGGAGGAACGGCGAAACCCCTGCCCGTAAATGCCCCCATGTCCATCCTGCTCAGCCTGATCCTTGTTCCTCACAATTTGTAGTTGTCATGCTATTACCTGAACTAATAGGACTATGGTGGCTAATTAAGGACGCAGCCCTTCCCCTTTCTTTCTTTAAGCACATGAAAAGCCAATTAACAATGCCTCTCTGTCCATTCAATATGCACGATAAGACTGCATGGCTTCAACCACACTCCAAACCTTCATGCAAAAGAAAAAGGAAATCAAGAGGAGATACTTGCAAAGAAGCAGACTGTACAGAAAATCACACCTCTGGATATTTAAAGAAGCCTCAACAAGGACTACTAGAGTGGACACAGGAATGTTGAAATGCCTATAAGAGACCGTTTTCCCTCTCTAAAAATGAAACACATGTTAGATATTACATTGTTAACCTCTGTGCTCTGTCTTGCTCTATAACAGCATTGATGTATAATATACAAGTTAACTAAGAAGTGAAACAGCACAATTAACTAAATGTCAGAAAAGCACCAACCTACGATTTTAAAGTATGACACTAAAGGGGAATCAGTATTTTATAGATGTGGTAGCTTTTAGCAGTTTTATGTTTTGTACTTGACTTTGTGCTTCATATGTGTGCTAGGCCTAAATATGAAAGAGCTGAGAGATTATGTTAACCAGTACATCAAACAGATAAAAGTGAACCTTTTAAAAGTCAGCCATTATGTATCTGCCTTTCAGTTGTTTTTGCATGGGATAATCAAAGTGCTTTGATAACTTTAGATATTTTATGATATTGAGCAAATCCATTTTCTGTATTTAGGCCTCACTAGTATTTTTCAAAACAAAATGAAAGATTACCTTTACATGAGAACACAATGAAGAAGTACAATAGCATAATACTTTTGTCCCACTGCTGGCAAAAGTAGCTTTTCTATGGACTTAGAAAGTTTAGTGTACTGTACTCTGAGTTTAAACTTAAATGCACAGTGTGCTTGAATGTTGTTTACTTGGACATTATTGGAGAATTTGTGTCAGATTGAACTGAATACATATAAACGCAGTGATTCTTTGAGCATGGATTGATTAATATCAACATATGACTACTGTATATACATCACAAATATGATCATGTACTTTCCCTTTTTTATTTTTAAAGCCAAACTCTGGATGTTCCTCAATTTCAACATTTCCTGAGATTGTGAACAAGTTGAAACCCACTTAATGACTTAATGTTTACTCTACATTACTGAGTACTGGTTTCATCAATGAAAGCTGTGCTCATGTGTATTACTGACTACTGTATGTATTTCCATGTGCGACACATAAATAGGGATATAGATATGACTGACATACAGTGCATATATCACATGTCTGTACCTATAAATATGCTTTTCTTTTTCAGTATCAATGTTGAAATTTGTAAAGTGAATGAAAAACAGTGCCATCAGATTTATGAGCCAACTATTATGTGAAATATTTCCAATGATCAAACTTCATGTAATCAAACTCTTCAGCACAGCTCACATTGCATTACTTGTATAAAGCTGTAATGGCTTACAGGCAAACATACAATAAGTGCTTTTGTACAGTGGTACTTTCATGGTGCAATATGTAGTATTGTGTGTAATGTGGGCTTATTGTATGCTATGATCTGTATGATCTATTAAATACAAAAAACAACATTAATCTCAGTGGTGATCTTCTGACTCTCTTGAGTTTGGCATCAAAAGGTATATCATTCAATTGGGATGGCTGCATCACTGTAAAATGAGTTTGAATTGTAGTTTACAAAGCTGGTCAACTTTCAATGAATCTACTACAAACTACATTTGTGATGACAATAAGGTCTAAGGCCTACTTTACTTAATTATAATACGTATCTCAACCTTGTCAGATATTTAACTTACTTGCTTAAGTTTCACTTCACTTGATATGTCAGTAAAAAAAAAAAAAAAAAAAAAAAAAAAAATTAAGCTAATTTCTACAATAAATCACAGGTACAGCCTTAGAGCAGTACTTCTCTCTCAGTATGATGTTCATGTCTGAGTCACATTATGGAACAGTAATTTACTTGAATACATACAGTACAATACGGTTTATGGAAATGCCAATAAACTGAAATTGCAATGCCAAAATCTAGCTACCATAGTGAGTCGATTAAAGGACAGGTGTACATGCATTATTATCATCTCAAATCAAAGAACATACAGGTCAGGCCTAACCCAGACACATCAGCTGGTGTCATAATATAAACGCATTAAAATTCCAAAAGATAAACTCACACAAGCTGTTTTTTCCATACTGAATGACAAGTTGTATGTGTATCTATGATGTAGATGTTTACTTGATTTATTTAAAGTCAGAAAATGATTTACTCGTAAAGTTTTAGATGGAAAAGTATGACTCTTGAAAGTGTTACTCCAGTGTCAGATAATGTGATATACAGTTGCATTCACAGTCAGTAACAAAACTAAGTTGCGTACATGAAAATATTGGCATGATATTCTGTAGATAATTTCTCAATCTCTTTGTCACTGACAGATATGTTCTCATAGCTGATGATCATTATTGGAAACAGCTCTCAGCTGTCTTATAGGGAGATTATTAATGCAAAATATACAGATTGGAGTCTACAGTGACAGACAATATGCTGTTACACCATCCTGTTTATGTCATTCGTTTTCAGTTCAAATGTCGCTGTTCAGCCACTGCAATCCACAAAATGACTATGAAAGCTTGGTAGGTGTTGAAGCCTCAAACACTATTATTTTTCCCTTCCTCCAGGATCCTCAGGCTTCTATTTTTATCTCATCATCTGTCTCTGATACCGAGACAGCGTTAATATGCCAACAAAACAGGAACAGTGTCTATAAGTAGAAAAAGGAAAATGTACCACGTGTATGTATTTATGCAGAGCTCTTTTTGCTAAAGCCACACCGCTTCAAGTAGTCATTCTGGACTCTGCCAAGATGTCCAGTCTCTATTTAAAATACTGATCTGTGAGGCAATACTCTCTTTCCATATCCTCACTTTTGGTAAAATGCCTTTGAGTCATTATGTATTCCTTTTCTATATCCATATCTGAACAGACTGAGAATCACTAAGGGTTGCAGATCACTAAGTAATGGCCAAGGGCTGCAGTTAGGCATTTTTTTTCTTATCCAAGCATCATTCTTTGCTGGTGTCTTTAGGCAGCTCTTAAGGTGCTTATATGTTGTTTAAGTTTTGGTTGCCACAGTGGATCAATGATCTGACCTGATGCAACCCCCGGGGTGATACATGTTTGGTAGTGGGAGGAAGCTGGAGATCTCAGAAGAAATCCCACAAACACGGGGAAAACATGCAAACTCCACACAGACCAATGATAAAACCCAGGCCCTTCTTGGTGTGAGGCAACAGTGTTAAACACTGTACCACACCAAGCATCATTCTTTAAGTAATCCAAGCGCACAATATGTGTGAGTCAAAACAAGAGAGACGGGCAGTTGAGGAAGTCCATGACAGTACCTCTCTGACGCATGCTTGCAGTGGAAACTGGCTCCAGCTAAGTGCCCCTTCTGGACTGTCTTCACTGATAACAGTCAGCACACCCACCACCTGTGAGGACATCATGGCCATCTTTATCCTACAAAGAAACACAATATTACAACTCAACTGAAGCTCTAAATACAATCTAATGAATACTAATAAAGGCCACAAATGTAGTTTATGTATGGAGTCATCTTTTATTACAATACAAAGACTCATATGCAGGTTTGCGTTAACACAGGTTTGTAGACAATGTTTTCAATGTTTACAGGGTTTTTTTTCCTCAAAAGGGTGAAACAATGAGTGTGTCTGTCTCTGTGTTAATGTGTGCACACACATGACATCATCTCCCCAGAGAGATGACATCATGTGTGAGCAGGGCAGCTTGACATTTCCACCCTCAGGATGAGTTATTTTGGCTTAATATCCCCTAAAATTTCAGTAGCACTGAAGAGGTGTGTGTCTTTGTATTGTCTTGTAAGAAAACACAAGAATAAATGTTTTTCTATCTAGTTTAGATGATCTTGTATTTCTTGATCTTGTATTTGTTCAGAGCAAAGTGACATAAGGAACAACTTGAGATCAGAAATGTTTCTCTGTTCTCTTTCTCATCACCACTTGAGAGGAAACTGTCACACTGCCTTTGTCTGCTGCTCTGGTCCACTGGCAGAGTGGCACATTGATACCCAACATAACAATGCACCAATGTGTAACAAAGCACTAGAACAACCAGCAGCTAGCACCAGTAGGCTAACATATGTGCACCATACATCACTCCACAATGTGTTTTATGCATTAGTATACATCTGGAGTACCATTTACTGTGCAGAATTATATTTATACTGAAGAGGAAAATTTGATTTTAAGAGATATTTTACGGGTTTCCCTGATAGATTCATTACAAGATCATTATTAAATTATTTTAAGTAAATCATAAGGGAGGGTTATGACAGCTTATATGTTGCAGGGAATCAGCAGCATCAGGGAAATAGCTGACTTTCTTTGTCTGCAGCATATCCCTCCCCCTCTGCTGCCTTCCTTTCTGAGCACTGCTTGCTTTCAGCACCATGGACAGTGACCCGCCTAATGGAGCTGCGTTGCCATGGCGACGTGCTGTCTGCTCGCTGGAGGTCGCGGTGTGCTCTGAAGCTGCCGGTAATTTAATATTCTGACACCCCCCCCCCCCCCACCGGCAGCGTGCAGACATCAGATGAGCTTTCTCTGTCAAATATTACCGCCACCTCTGCATTCTGACTCTGCTAATAATGGCGGATAGGTAGTGTAAAACACCCTGGTAGCACTGCTGCAGCATGGGAGAAACGATGGAGGCAGAAATGGGAGGAGGTGTTGTACAATGCGGCAGCGCTCGTGTACGCGCACGTCCATATCTGGCCTAGTTTCAAACCAATACGTAGCACGTGGGAGGGGTGTGGAGATTCATGGCTTTTACTGTGTAGGTCACTTAGTTTCCTGGCTGCTGTTGATTGTTGTTTAGTAAATTTCTATGATGCGTCTTTCTGCATATTCCCCTGCACTGCAGCAGCATGGGGCACGAGGCACAAGCACATCCTTTATGAACCAGCATACATGGGAGTGGGCTCACCATGGCTGCATTTGCAGATTTACTCCACGAGGCGTCACTGTTCACCTCTTCAATCGGGGGAAGACAGTGGGAGTGTGCAGAGTAGACCACACAGTGTTTAAACAGACAGAATGTGAATGTCGGCAGCAGTGACACAGTAGAAAGTTTATTTTATGGTCCTTCATTTCCGAAAAATTTAATTCCACTTTTTAAAGAATCTCCAAGAAAGAACAACGTAATTTGGTCGTAACTACAGAAAGAACAGAGACAGTGTTCAAGTGGTAAACATTCATTCAGTCAATGAATTATAGTTACTTTTTACTATAACTATAGTTACTAACTACTGGCATAACCACGGACTGTAAATCTTTTGGGATGGGTTTAACTTTTCTTTCAGGGAGATGCCCTTGTCACTGAAATTGAAGTGAACACTTTACAGAAAACGTCCGAGAATATAATAATAATAATAATAATAATAATAATAATAATAATAATAATAATAATAATAATAATAATAATAATAATAATAATAATATTTGCAGTTGTTGCATATAAGAAAATAAAAAAATGCTCTAATGTGTCACTGGGCCTCCCCCGAGAACCACCCCCCCCCCCCCCCGGGGGCTTTTTTGGGGAGCCCCCCCCCCCCCTAACCCCCCCCCTTTTCTCCTTGTGTGTGTGGGGGTTTTTGGGGCTTTTCCTTTTTTAATTTAAAAAAGGGTAAAATTAAATTTCCCCCCTTGGGGATTAATAAAGGTTGATCTTCTTCTTCTTCTTCTTCTTTCACTTCGACACACTTAGTTGCCAGTATTTATTCGTTGAAATATCTGTAGAGATAATGAACCTGATATTTACATTCTTAATAAATAATGGGAGGCTGTGATTCACGTTTATGACAACATTAACGGTCGACTGTTTGAGCTGCAGAGACTTAATTATTTCATGACAAATATCCCCTGGCTAGTTGTGGGAAACAGATATTGTGATACAAGGGACACGACATGAAAAAAAAAAAAAAAAACTTGCAGCTTGAAATAGAATGTTTGAGACATTTTGGAAAGTTTCCTTCTCCGATTGTAAATTGTGTTTTTCAGGATCCGCACACATGCACACGCACACGTGTACACGCGCACTAATAATAATAATAATAATAATAATAATAATAATAATAATAATAATAATAATAATACTTTCTACTCCTACTTAGAGCGTACTACCTAAATGCAGATGTGGGGAAGATTTTCAGCAAAACCACACCGACACGTTGATTTCACACACCGCAGGCTAAAGTGAAAGAAAACGTTTGATCGTCTCCGCACCATCGTTACAGAGACAATGGGTGGTGCTGTTACACTATATATCAACACAGTGTCCCTGTGTGTGAGGGGACATCTTTCTTTATATGTGCATTCAGTAACAACCCGAAGAGACGAATTGAAACACCGGAATAAACAGCCTTCATGTTTCTGCCAGAATGATGGTTATTTTTATGACCCCTGACAGGAAAATTTCATACGAATTTTGACGGATTTAAGATAGTTGATTAAAAGACTTTTTCCAGAAATGGCGATAACGGACCTCAAAGGACGATGGTTGGATGTGTGGATTTCTTTTTGTCTGGCTCTGCTGATTGCGACTCATTTAGAGGGGATCTCCGCTCAAATACGGTATTCAATTCAGGAAGAATCTGCACTAGGCACGGCAGTTGGAAATGTGGCCAAAGACCTTGGATTAGATCCTGGAAGATTGACGGACAGGAATCTTCGCGTCCTGTCGGGAACAAAGCAGAATCTGTTTAAGGTAAATCCGAGAGATGGAGTTTTGTTAGTAAACCAGAGAATAGACAGAGAGGAGCTGTGTGCAAACGCTGCTCCATGCATCACAAATCTGAAAGCAGTCGTAGAAAATCCTCTCGAGATGCACCAAGTAATAGTTGAAATACTCGATATAAACGACAATTCGCCCAAATTTCCCGAAGAAAACTGCACAGTAGAGGTGCTGGAGTCCGCCATAGTTGGATCTCGGTTTCAAATAGAAGGAGCACACGACTTGGATGTTGGGTTGAATTCCTTACAGTCGTATAAGCTCAACCATAACCAGTATTTTCGCCTGGAAACTGAGGAATTTGGGGAGGATGGAAAGGTCCCATTCCTAATCTTACAGCGACCTTTGGATAGAGAACATACCGCTCAACACTGGTTACAATTAACAGCTAATGATGGGGGTAAACCACCAAAATCTGGTACTATTAATATCACTGTTATTGTGTCTGATGTAAATGACAACTCACCAGTGTGCGATAAACAGAAATACACAATAACAATAAAGGAAAACGCACCTGCAGGGACATTTCTGCTGACAGTAAACGCGTCTGACTCGGATGAGGGGCCGAACGGTGAGATAGAATATTCTTTACGGAGTAAACTGAGAGGCCTCTCATCTGAACCGTTTGATTTGGATAGCAGATCTGGCAAACTAACGGTGAAAGGGAGCCTTGATTATGAGGAAAAACAAGTCTATGAGATTAAGGTGCTGGCTGCTGACAAAGGAGCCGTGTCTCTCTCCACACACTGCAACGTGCTTGTTAAAGTAGAGGACGTGAACGATAATCCACCTGAAATAGATATCACATCCCTCTCAAGTCGCATTCCAGAGGATGCGCCTCCTGGCACGGTGGTGGCGTTGATGGGTGTGACGGACATGGACTCAGGTGTGAACGGACAGGTGGTCTGTAGTGTGCCCGGTCATTTGCCTTTTGACTTAAAGCCGTCCCCTGACGGACAGTCATACTCTTTGGTCACCAAGGACTACCTAGATAAGGAAACCATACATATGTATGACATCACAATAACAGCTAAAGACTTAGGAAACCCCGCCCTGTCATCTACGAAGGTGATACATGTAGATGTGCTAGACGTTAACGATAATAAACCCGTGTTCACTGAAAATCCATATACTTTTTATGTACCTGAAAACAACAAAGCTGGGATGGCAATTTTTTCAGTGACCGCAGAAGATGCTGATGAAAGCGAAAATGCAGCAGTCTCATATTCACTCGACCGTAAGAGTCCGGGGCCCACTGTAACTTCCTTTCTAAATATAAATGAAGCCAACGGCACCATTTCAGCGCTGAAAAGTTTTGACTTTGAGACTCTGAAAACGTTCCAGTTCCAAGTTGTTGCCACAGATTCAGGAACTCCGTCACTAAGCAGCAACGTCACAGTGAACGTGTTCATTCTGGATCAGAACGACAACGCTCCAGTCATCCTGTATCCAGTCAGCTCTAACGGGTCAGCTGAAGGTGTGGAGGAGATTCCCCGCAATGTGAACGCAGGACACTTGGTGACCAAAGTCAGAGCCTATGACGCTGATATAGGATATAACGGCTGGTTACTGTTCTCACTGCAGGAAGTTACTGACCACAGTCTCTTTGGTTTGGACCGCTATACAGGACAGATCAGAACACTCCGCTCATTCACAGAGACAGACGAGGCTGAGCATAAACTGCTCATACTGGTGAAAGACAATGGCAACGTTTCACTCTCAGCAACAGCTACTGTGATTGTCAAAGTTGTGGAGCCCAAAGAGGCTTTTGCTGCTTCTGATGTTAAAAGTGCAGCTAAAGTTGACGACGATGACAATGTCACATTTTATCTGATCATAACTCTGGGATCAGTTTCTGTGCTTTTTTCTCATCAGTATCATCGTGCTGATTGCAATGCAGTGCTCTAAATCCACAGACTATACTTCTAAATATCTACAAGAGCCTAATTATGATGGGACACTGTGTCACAGCATCCAGTACAGATCTGGAGACAAACGCTACATGTTGGTTGGACCCAGAATGAGTATAGGATCTACTATAGTCCCGGGCAGCCATGCGAACACACTGGTGCTTCCTGACAGGAGGAGGACATCTGAAGAGGTAAATATATTTGTAATTGTTTACATAGTGCTTTCGTATAATCATTTCAAATTGTAGTCAGTATGTAAGAAGGAGATGCATGTTGCTTTTGTTTGACGCTTTATCTCTGCTGGCGTGATATTGTGCTGTCCATGGTGCTGAAATAATATTTTTTTTGTGTGTTGGGCAAAATAATTTATGGCAGGTACATCAGTGTGAATAATCACTCGGCCTGTTGTTTCGACTTAAGTTTGCATTCCCCATTCAGTTAGTATCCTGATGTCCAGCCACATGCTTTGTATTAATCTAAGTGAATACATCATGCATTTAACATGGGGGCGGCAGTAGCCAGTCTGTAGGGAGTTGGCTTGGGAACCGGAGGGTCACCGGTCAAGTCTCACATGGACCAAAAACTGAGTGTGAACTGGTAGCTGGAGAGGTGCCAGTTTACCTCTTGGGCACTGCCGAGGTGCCCCTGAGCAAGGCACCAAACCTCCAACTGCTCGGGGCGCTTGTCAGGAGCAGCCCCCTCACTCTGACATCTCTCCATTAATCATGTATGTGTGTTCAGGTCTGCATATACCATGTATGAGTTTAACAGAGTGTAAATTAATTTCCCCATTGTGGGACTAATAAAGTTGATCTTCTTCTTCTTCTTCTTCTTCTAACAAAATAGGACCGTGGACAATGTGTGTCCCTGTTCTATCCTGCATCAGCTACATTACTACTAATTTGGAGTTGACAAGGTCACGTGTCATTCAACAGTGCATATGACTGCAGGTGTTAGTGTTTGCCTTTGTCGATTGTCTAATAACTGCACACGGGAGTTGCACCCTGATTGTGAGTTGCTGAATTTTTTTTTTAATTGACTTGATGGAAGAGGAATACCTAAACATCCAATGATTGACGCTGTGGTCAGCTCATCACATGTGCTTTATAACTGGACTATTTTAAGCACTAGAGGAGAAGGTAGTGAAGTAAAACACTTGATATTTAGTGTGGTATTGTAACCCATTGGTCACATGGTGCCAGTGTGGCCTAGATAATGGTTGTGCTGCTCACTCTGTACAGGCCCTGCCCATCTCTGGATCATCTCTTATGGATGTGGTACAGTATAAGCTGACGGAGGACACATCGTAGGCTATGCATCAACTAACGTGAATAGCGGTTAATATTTATATGTGAACGCTCATTTTCCAAAATCCTGAAATGGATCTAATCAACCTGGTTCGATGAGTAATTTAACTGTTGTATTTGTCTAAAGGAAAGTGTTATTTTTTTGGTGTCACGATGGGAGAACGAGGACAAAGGCGCCGAGTGAATTGCTGCTGGATTGCTGCGATTTTGTTGTTGTGCACTGGGGAACCGATTTTGGCTCAGTTGCGATACTCTGTTCCAGAAGAAGTACAAGTGGGGTCCCCTGTTGGAAATGTTGCCAAGGATTTAGGACTGGACATCGGCACTCTGGCAGACAGGCGGTTCCGTATTGTTTCGGGGCCCAACCACGGTCTGTTTCATTTAAATCAAAACAATGGAGTGTTGTATATTGGAAAAATTATGGATCGCGAAGAGCTCTGCGATGGAATCAAGGTTTGCTTGATTAACCTGAAAATTGTTGTAGAACGCCCTCTGGAAATACATTACGTTGGCGTTGAAATAACGGATGTTAATGATCATGCACCGGCTTTTCCAGAGAGCGAGCAGCGACTGGAAATAGCAGAGCACACTCCTCCAGGTACTCGTTTCCAAATTCATGCGGCTAGAGACCCTGATGTCGGTACACACTCGGTCCGATTATATAAATTGAGCCAAAATGATTTTTTTGATACTGAAATCAGAGACAGCGAGGAGGACAAGATACCATTTTTAGTACTGAAAAAAACTTTGGATAGGGAGCAAAAGGCAGAACACAATTTGGTGTTAACGGCTCTTGATGGGGGCAGTCCGTCGAAATCTGGGAGCCTTAATTTAACCATCACTGTACTGGATGCAAATGATAATCGCCCTGTGTTCAGCAAAGATGTATACACTGTGTCATTAGATGAAAATGCCCCAATAGGAACTCTTGTAATACAATTAAACGCTACCGATTTAGATGAAGGTTCAAATAGCGAAATTGAATATATGTTTGGAAAAACACAAAAGAAAAAAGTGCATGATACATTTGACTTAGACAGCGTCACTGGTGAGATAAGAATAAAGGGAAAAGTGGACTACGAGGACACGGAGATTTATAGACTAGATCTGCAGGCTTCAGATAAAGGTCAGCCACCCTGGACGGCTGAAAGTAGAGTTGTGATAAAAATAACAGATGTGAACGACAATAAGCCAGAAATTGAAGTAACATCATTGTCAAAAGTAGTCCCAGAAGATTCAAAGCCTGGCACTGTTATATCTCTCATCAGTGTTACAGACAGAGACTCAGGAGTTAATGGGAAAGTTATTTGTAAAATCTTGGATAATGTTCCATTTGATTTGACGCCATCCATTGAGGAAAACATGTACTCTCTAGTCACAAAAGGGCGTTTAGACAGAGAAAGTGTATCCCATTATGACATTACAATAACAGCTACTGACTGTGGTGAGCCTCCACTTTGTACTGTTAAATCCCTGAGTGTTCAGGTGTCAGATGTAAATGACAACAGGCCACTTTTCAGTCAGAATCCATTTGAACTGTATTTGGTAGAAAACAATGCTCCAGGGGCATCAATATTTTCTGTAAGTGCTTCTGATAGTGACCTGAATGAAAATGCAGCAATAACATACCACATTGTGAGAGGAGATAGGCTGCATCGGGATATGACATCTTTCCTAAATGTCAATTCAGAAAATGGAGATATTTCTGCACTAAAAAGTTTTGACTTTGAGACTCTGAAAACGTTCCAGTTCCAAATTGTTGCCACAGATTCAGGAACTCCGTCACTAAGCAGCAACGTCACAGTGAACGTGTTCATTCTGGATCAGAACGACAACGCTCCAGTCATCCTGTATCCAGTCAGCTCTAACGGGTCTGCTGAAGGTGTGGAGGAGATTCCCCGCAATGTGAACGCAGGACACTTGGTGACCAAAGTCAGAGCCTATGACGCTGATATAGGATATAACGGCTGGTTACTGTTCTCACTGCAGGAAGTTACTGACCACAGTCTCTTTGGTTTGGACCGCTATACAGGACAGATCAGAACACTCCGCTCATTCACAGAGACAGACGAGGCTGAGCATAAACTGCTCATACTGGTGAAAGACAATGGCAACGTTTCCCTCTCAGCAACAGCTACTGTGATTGTCAAAGTTGTGGAGCCCAAAGAGGCTTTTGCTGCTTCTGATGTTAAAAGTGCAGCAAAGGATGATGAAGATAATAATGTCACATTTTACCTGATGATAACTCTGGGATCAGTTTCTGTACTTTTTCTCATCAGTATCATCGTGCTGATTGCAATGCAGTGCTCTAAATCCACAGACTATACTTCTAAATATCTACCAGAGCCTAATTATGATGGGACACTGTGTCACAGCATCCAGTACAGATCTGGAGACAAACGCTACATGTTAGTTGGACCTAGAATGAGTATAGGATCTACTATAGTCCCAGGCAGCCATGCCAACACACTAGTGCTCCCTGACAGGAGGAGGACATCTGAAGAGGTAAGGCCATTCTTTGATTTTGAAGATATCTTTCATTCATTCACAAATAATTACATTTACTTTTGGGAACATACAAAATAATTAATGTTTACTTTGTACAGAACAAGAAATGTTTCATTTAAATCTCATCGATGTCCTTTGCTGCCTCTGTTGAAATCAGAAAATTTATTCAGGCTACTGACATGGCACAGTGTGGTGGCACTATCCATGGTTTATATCCTAGTACAGACCAAGGTGTTATTGGTCATCTTTTCATGGTTTTCAGGTCAGGGTTGAAGTTTAAGCTTGGATATGACTTTTTAAAGCTATACTCGACTGGGAAAGCGATGACAATAACGTCATACTTCTGAGAGCTGTCCATGGTGCTGACTGTGTTGCTTGGTCATATTGTGGTTCTATTGTTGTTGTGGTGGCAAAGTTTTGTTCAAGAATTTTCTGGATTTAATTTACAGACTTCAACAACCAAACTGTGGATTGTATTTTCCCCCAATTTATTACAATTTGCAGAGTTTATCTCTGCTGCATTTTAGAAATCTAGACATAAGCTAGTGGTGGTACCATTTCATTTGCATTATGAAAGTCTGTTAGCAAGCCCAACTGTGGAGTAATGTCCATTACAGTGCACCCAGTTTGCAAATTTCCAACATACTGCATTGCTGTGAAGAAATAATGTACCACTGATAAACATGAATGCAGACATGATGGTCGCTACATGATTACAAAATTAGCCAGTTTTAGTATCTGTTAATGAGCTGTCATATTGTAGAGAAATAAAAGGAAACTAGCTTCCTGGAACGGTAAAAAAAAAAAAAAAAAAAAAACCTTACTCAAATATACATTCTGTATAAAAATGTCAGCAACATTTTACTTTATTTTTATATAAAGAGAATCAATCTGCAAATACACCAGTATTGTAATTTATGTCACGGCTTGCTTTAAAAAAAGAAGCCATAATGTGCCTGGTCCACAAGGTGTCAGTGTCATATTGGCATACATTGTTGTGTTATAGCGTTGGCCCTGCCCCTTCTAGAGACGTTTTGTTCAGGTCGGCAGAGAAGAGACAGCACGTTTAAGAGAAACGACGGTTGTCGTTGTTGCGTTTGTAGATATTCAAAATATGGAATAAATATCAGCCTCATATTTTGTTGCTTTGGATATTTCCTTTTTCGTAAGGTTCTGAGAGCGGAAATTATTATTAATAATAATTCAAACAGAAAGGATGGGAGCCGGAGGACAAAGACGAGGAATACAGTCCTGGTGGATCGCTCTCTGTTTCTCTGTGATGCTCGGCTGCGTGGAGCGTGTTTCAGCTCAGGTCAAATATTCAGTTCCAGAGGAAGTTAAAGTGGGATCTGTTGTTGGAAATATCGCCAAGGATCTAGGTTTGGACATCAGCTCGCTGGAGCAAAGACGGTTTCGTATTGTTTCAGGAACAAACGATGCTCAGTTTGAAGTAGATCAGAACAATGGCGTCTTGTATGTGCATAAAAGTATCGATCGAGAGGAGCTCTGTAAAACCGTTTCTCCGTGTTTAATGAACCTAAAAATGGTAGCTGAGAACCCTATGGAAATACATTATGTTGGAGTTGAAATCATGGATGTAAATGATAATTCGCCTACTTTTCAAGAGGAAGAGAAAATATTAGATATTTCTGAGTCCACTCTTCCTGGCAAACATTTCCAATTACCGACTGCCAACGATCCAGATGTTGTCACCAACACGGTGCGAGTATATAAATTAAATCAAAACGAATTTTTCAGTATTCAAATTCGAGACATAGGAGAGGACAAGATACCATTCTTAGTTCTGCAGAAAGGTCTGGATCGGGAAAAGGACCAGGAGCACAAACTGATTCTGACAGCAGTTGACGGCGGAAATCCACCGAGATCAGGGACGCTTAATGTCACTGTCATCGTTCTGGATTCTAATGATAACCATCCTACATTTATCCAGGAAGTATATTCAGTGACAATACCTGAAAATGTTGATGCAGATACAGTTGTGATTAAGGTAAAGGCAACTGATGTCGATGAGGGTGCAAATGGAGATATTGAATATTCTTTCGGTGGTCAACTTGACCGGAAGATATACGACATGTTTAGTTTAGATAAAGACACTGGAGAAATTCGAGTGAAAGGAGAAATTGACTTTGAGAAAGTTGAAGTTTTTAAGTTAGACGTCCATGCTACTGACAAAGGACACCCTCCGATGAGTACCGGCTGCAGGGTGATTATCAAAGTGCTGGACAAAAACGATAACAGACCTCAAATAGAGGTGACATCCCTGTCAAACATGGTATCTGAAGACTCAAAACCTGGAACTGTGGTTTCTCTCATTAGTATTAGAGATCAAGATTCCGGTTTAAACGGGAAAGTTATATGTAGTCTTTCAGATAATGTACCATTTGATTTAAAACCATCATATCAAGATAATATGTACTCGCTAGTGTTGAAACAGCATTTGGATCGTGAATCAGTTTCACATTATGACATTACAATAACAGCTACAGACTGTGGTCAGCCCCCTCTGTCTACATTCAAAACTCTGAGTATTGATGTATCTGACATGAATGATAATAAGCCAGAATTCCCGCATAATCCAATTGAACTTTACCTGGTAGAAAATAACGTGCCTGGAAACCCGATATTTTCTGTCACTGCGTCGGATAAAGACTTGAATGAGAATGCGGCTTTAACTTATCATATAGTTAGAGAGGAAAGTAGTCAAGTTAAAATAGCAGCATTTCTAAACATCAATTCTGATAATGGACAAATTTCAGCGCTAAAAAGTTTTGACTTTGAGACTCTGAAAACGTTCCAGTTCCAAGTTGTTGCCACAGATTCAGGAACTCCGTCACTAAGCAGCAACGTCACAGTGAACGTGTTCATTCTGGATCAGAACGACAACGCTCCAGTCATCCTGTATCCAGTCAGCTCTAACGGGTCTGCTGAAGGTGTGGAGGAGATTCCCCGCAATGTGAACGCAGGACACTTGGTGACCAAAGTCAGAGCCTATGACGCTGATATAGGATATAACGGCTGGTTACTGTTCTCACTGCAGGAAGTTACTGACCACAGTCTCTTTGGTTTGGACCGCTATACAGGACAGATCAGAACACTCCGCTCATTCACAGAGACAGACGAGGCTGAGCATAAACTGCTCATACTGGTGAAAGACAATGGCAACGTTTCCCTCTCAGCAACAGCTACTGTGATTGTCAAAGTTGTGGAGCCCAAAGAGGCTTTTGCTGCTTCTGATGTTAAAAGTGCAACTAAAGTCGACGACGATGACAATGTCACATTTTATCTGATCATAACTCTGGGATCAGTTTCTGTACTTTTTCTAATCAGTATCATCGTGCTGATTGCAATGCAGTGCTCTAAATCCACAGACTATACTTCTAAATATCTACAAGAGCCTAATTATGATGGGACACTGTGTCACAGCATCCAGTACAGATCTGGAGACAAACGCTACATGTTGGTTGGACCCAGAATGAGTATAGGATCTACTATAGTCCCGGGCAGCCATGCCAACACACTAGTGCTCCCTGACAGGAAGAGGACATCTGAAGAGGTAAGACCTGAAACGCAAACACCAACAAATATAAATCTTTGCTTGGTCATGATCGCTGTCTGTGGTGCTGAAATGCTGTCCTGTTCACAAAGCAAAACAGACACCTAGAAATCATTGCTCTGTTTAGGAACACTTGGTCAATTGTTTGTTTGTGACAGTTGCATCTCAAAACAGTCCATGAAAGTCGAACCAACAACGGATTGGGAGATATGAAATTGGTGGTATTGCTGTTGAGTTGAGCGAGTAGCTCAAAATTTGACTAAGCCTGATTGTGACTGCTTCCCACGGTTACTGAAGAACTTACTGAACAAGAGCCTAATTATGATGGGACACTGTGTCACAGCATCCAGTACAGATCTGGAGACAAACGCTACATGTTAGTTGGACCCAGAATGAGTATAGGATCTACTATAGTCCCGGGCAGCCATGCAAATACACTAGTGCTCCCTGACAGGAGGAGGACATCTGGAGAGGATAGAACATGTTTTGATTTTAATTTAAGATATTTTCATGCATTCACAAAGGGTCTAAGGGATACATTAAGATAATGTCTTCATGACACAGACGTTTACTTTTTGAAAAATTTTAAAAAATTAATGTTTACCAGACAGAACAATACATGTTTTATTTAAATCTCACCAATGTCCCTTGCTGCCTCTCTTGAAATCATAAAATTCATTCAGGTTACTGACTTGGCACAAGGTGGTGGAACTGTCTATGGTTTATATCATAGTATAGACGATGGTGTTAATGGTCATATTGTGATGAGTTTCAAGTTGGGGGTGAAGCTTAAGTTTGGATAATACTTTTTTTAAGCAATAGCTTTTGGCAGCGAAGCGGGGACAGCTAAAACAACATGACGTCATATTTCTTAGAGCTGTCCATGGTACTGACAGTCACACTAAGTCATGTGGTGATTTTCAAGTCAGAATAGAAGTTTGGTTTTAGATTTTCTAGATTTCATTCATGGACTTCAAGGACCAAAGGTGGTTTTGTATTTTTCCTCGGTAACTAAAAATCGCAGTTTGTCACTAGTGTGTTTTAGAAATCTAGACATATTCCATGAATGAAGTTTGTCCCATTCATTTAATTTATAAATGTCTATTAGCACACCTAACTGCTGAGTAATGTTGTCAGTTATATTCCATCCAGTCTGGATTTTTTTTATTTGCCAAAGCAACATTTGCCAACATGATCTTCATTATTATGATCACACAACATACGCATTTTTTAGAGTCTGTTAATAAGCTTTCATACATGCATAAATAAATAAAAGTAAATTAGCTACCTGGAATGGTACAAAATACATAATCAAAATATCAATTCTACACCAGAAGATGTCAGCAAAAAATACGTTATTTGTAGTTACGGAGCTTCAATTTGCAAATACACCAGTATTGTAATTTATGTCACGACTTGCTTTAAAAAGATGCCATAATGTGCCTGGTCCACAAGGTGTCAGTGTCATATTGGCATACACTGTTGTGTTATAGCGTTGGCCCTGCCCCTTCTAGAGACGTTTTGTTCAGGTCGGCAGAGAAGAGACAGCACGTTCAAGATAAACGACGGTTGTTGTTGCGTTTGTAGATATTCCAAATATGAAATAAATTTCAACCTCAGATTTTGTGGCATAAACAACTTCCTTCATCTCAAGGATCTGTGAGTGGATATAATAATAATCCAAACAGAAAGGATGGGAGCCGGAGGACAAAGACGAGGAATACAGTCCTGGTGGATCGCTCTCTGTTTCTCTGTGATGCTTGGCTGCGTGGAGCGTGTTTCAGCTCAGGTCAAATATTCAGTTCCAGAGGAAGTTAAAGTGGGATCTGTTGTTGGAAATATCGCCAAGGATCTAGGATTGGACATCAGCTCGCTGGAGCAAAGACGGTTTCGTATTGTTTCAGGAACAAACGATGCTCAGTTTGAAGTAAATCAGAACAATGGCGTCTTGTATGTGCATAAAAGTATCGATCGAGAGGAGCTCTGTAAAAGCGTTTCTCCGTGTTTAATGAACCTAAAAATGGTAGCTGAGAACCCTATGGAAATACATTATGTTGGAGTTGAAATCATGGATGTAAATGATAATTCACCTACTTTTCAAGAGGAAGAGAAAATATTAGAAATTTATGAGTCTACTCTTACCGGCAAACGTTTCCAGTTACCAACTGCGCACGATCCAGATGTTGTCACCAACACGGTGCGAGTATATAAATTAAATCAAAACGAATATTTCAGTATTCAAATTCGAGACATAGGAGAGGACAAGATACCATTCTTAGTTCTGCAGAAAGGTCTGGATCGGGAAAAGGACCAGGAGCACAAACTGATTCTGACAGCAGTTGACGGCGGAAATCCACCGAGATCAGGGACGCTTAATGTCACTGTCATCGTTCTGGATTCTAATGATAACCATCCTACATTTAGCCAGGAAGTATATTCAGTGACAATACCTGAAAATGTTGATGCAGACACAGGTGTAATTAAGGTAAAGGCAACTGATGTCGATGAGGGTGCAAATGGAGATATTGAATATTCTTTCGGTGGCCAACTTGACCTGAAGATATACGACATGTTTAGTTTAGATAAAGACACTGGAGAAATTCGAGTGAAAGGAGAAATTGACTTTGAGAAGGTTGAAGTTTTTAAGTTAGACGTCCATGCTACTGACAAAGGACACCCTCCGATGAGTACCGGCTGCAGGGTGATTATCAAAGTGCTGGACAAAAACGATAACAGACCTCAAATAGAGGTGACATCCCTGTCAAACATGGTATCTGAGGACTCAAAACCTGGAACTGTGGTTTCTCTCATTAGTATTAGAGATCAAGATTCCGGTTTAAACGGGAAAGTTATATGTAGTCTTTCAGATAATGTACCATTTGATTTAAAACCATCATATCAAGATAATATGTACTCGCTAGTGTTGAAACAGCATTTGGATCGTGAATCAGTTTCACATTATGACATTACAATAACAGCTACAGACTGTGGTCAGCCCCCTCTGTCTACATTCAAAACTCTGAGTATTGATGTATCTGACATGAATGATAATAAGCCAGAATTCCCGCATAATCCAATTGAACTTTACCTGGTAGAAAATAACGTGCCTGGAAACCCGATATTTTCTGTCACTGCGTCGGATAAAGACTTGAATGAGAATGCGGCTTTAACTTATCATATAGTCAGAGAGGAAAGTAGTCAAGTTAAAATAGCAGCATTTCTAAACATCAATTCTGATAATGGACAAATTTCAGCGCTAAAAAGTTTTGACTTTGAGACTCTGAAAACGTTCCAGTTCCAAGTTGTTGCCACAGATTCAGGAACTCCGTCACTAAGCAGCAACGTCACAGTGAACGTGTTCATTCTGGATCAGAACGACAACGCTCCAGTCATCCTGTATCCAGTCAGCTCTAACGGGTCTGCTGAAGGTGTGGAGGAGATTCCCCGCAATGTGAACGCAGGACACTTGGTGACCAAAGTCAGAGCCTATGACGCTGATATAGGATATAACGGCTGGTTACTGTTCTCACTGCAGGAAGTTACTGACCACAGTCTCTTTGGTTTGGACCGCTATACAGGACAGATCAGAACACTCCGCTCATTCACAGAGACAGACGAGGCTGAGCATAAACTGCTCATACTGGTGAAAGACAATGGCAACGTTTCACTCTCAGCAACAGCTACTGTGATTGTCAGAGTTGTGGAGCCCAAAGAGGCTTTTGCTGCTTCTGATGTTAAAAGTGCAGCTAAAGTTGACGAAGATGACAATGTCACATTTTACCTGATGATAACTCTGGGATCAGTTTCTGTGCTTTTTCTCATCAGTATCATTGTGCTGATTGCAATGCAGTGCTCTAAATCCACAGACTATACTTCTAAATATCTACCAGAGCCTAATTATGATGGGACACTGTGTCACAGCATCCAGTACAGATCTGGAGACAAACGCTACATGTTGGTTGGACCCAGAATGAGTATAGGATCTACTATAGTCCCAGGCAGCCATGCCAACACACTAGTGCTCCCTGACAGGAGGAGGACATCTGAAGAGGTAAGACCTGAAACGCAAACACCAACAAATATAAATCTTTGCTTGGTTATGACCGCTGTCTGTGGTGCTGAAATGCTGTCCTGTTCACAAAGCAAAACAGACACCTAGAAATCATTGCTCTGTTTAGGAACACTTGGTCAGTTGTTTGTTTGTGACAGTTGCATCTCAAAACAGTCCATGAAAGTCGAACCAACAACGGATTGGGAGATATGAAATAGGTGGTGTGGCTGTTCAGTTGAGCGAGTAGCTTCAGTGTTTAAATACTGAGTAACAAATGACTGAATAATACACAATAAGCCTGATGGTGACCGCTTCCACTGGTTACTGAAATATACTAGCTGTTTGTGTTCATAACATAATAATGATGTTAGAGCAACAGAATAGGGGTTATTGTCATTACATCTATGTTGGATATGAAGAACTTGGGAGAATGAGAACCTTCTGTCGAAGAGAGAGAGAGAGAGAGAGAGAGAGAGAGAGAGAGAGAGAGAGAGAGAGAGAGAGAGAGAGAGAGATCTTCTCTTTGATGCGTAATATACACTAATTTCAGGACAGCAAGTTGCTAATAAGGTTTTGGACATATGGAAAATGTAGTACGTCATCGAATATACACAGTCTATTACGTTCCTTGACCTCCGAGTGTCACTGTAACACTGAGAAACGACAGAAGACTTTGTCCCTCCCCTGAAAACATCTTTTGTTTGCAACCGGGAGCAGGGCAGGCGTTTCGATCAAGCACCCCAGTCATGGATTTACGTTGAACATTTTGTAATTATGCGATACACAACGGCTCAGATATAAAACATTTTTTCGTCGCAGTAACTGCCTTTCTTGTGTTTTCTCTGCATTGTAACGATGGGGACCGACAGACAAAGTGGAACGAGGAATTACTATTTATCTGTGTTTCATGTAGCTCTGTTGCTTTTTTGCGGAAAGCAGGCTTTTGCTCAGATAAGATATTCCATCCCAGAGGAGGTGAAAGAAGGAACCGCTGTTGGAAATGTTGCTAAGGATCTTGGCCTTGAAATCACCTCGTTAACTGACCGACGGTTCCGCGTTGTTTCCGGATCAAAGGAGACATTTTTTGAGGTAAACCCGGACAATGGAGCTCTATATGTCCTTAAGAAAATCGACAGAGAGGAGCTCTGTCAGGGTAGCGGGGCCTGCATAATGGAGCTAAAAATCCTAGTTGAAAACCCCTTGGAAATGCACCATGTAGTGGTAGAAATTACTGATGTAAATGATCACTCCCCTAATTTTCCTGAAAAAGAGCAGATATTTAAAATAGCGGAGCACACATTACCAGGAAGGCGATTTCAACTGCACACTGCCCGTGATCCCGATGCTGGAATTAACTCTATTCGTACATACACTTTGACTTCAAATGATCACTTTGAAGTAGATATCCGACAAAGCGATGATGATAAAATACCATTTTTAGTTCTTAAAAAGTCATTAGACAGGGAACAAGCAAGCAAGCACTTGTTATTTGTTACGGCAGTTGATGGAGGTAAACCTCCAAGATCAGGGACACTAAATGTTTCAATTATTGTTCTTGACATTAATGATAATCGTCCCATGTTTAGACAGGAGATTTATCAAATTGAAATACAAGAAAACGTTCCAGTCGGTACTTCAGTATTTAAGATGAATGCAACAGATCTTGATGAAGGTACCAACAGCGAAATTGAATATAGCCTTGGTAAAACTCTAAAGAAAAATGTTTATGATATTTTTGAGTTGGACAAATTAACTGGAGAGATTAGAGTTAAAGGAGTAGTGGACTATGAAGAAAATGATGTTTATAAATTAGATGTTGAGGCATCAGATAAGGGAACACCTCCACTGACAGGTGAATGCAGAGTCATTATAAAGATAAAAGACGTCAATGATAATCCACCTGAAATAGAAATAACATCACTGTCAAATACAGTGTCTGAAGACTCAAAGCCTGGTACAGTTATTTCACTCATCAGTGTGACTGATAAAGACTCCGGTGTCAATGGAAAAATAATATCAAGCATAACCTCAGACGTACCTTTTGAACTAAAGCCTTCTTACAAAGAGAACATATATTCTGTAGTTACTAAGGGTTTTTTGGATCGAGAGGAGGTGTCACGTTATGAAATAACTATAAAAGCCACAGATTATGGTGAACATCCCTTATCTACTGTTAAAACATTGAATATTCAGATAGCAGATGTAAATGACAACTGTCCACATTTCCAACAATCCCTTGGAGATTTTTACCTGGTCGAAAATAACATTGCGGGAAATTCAATTTTCTCTGTAAGCGCGATGGACAATGACTTGAATGACAATGCAGCTATTTCATATCATATCGTTAGAGATGGGAGTCAGAATGACATAACGTCGTTCCTAAATGTAAACTCTGATAATGGACAAATTTCAGCGCTAAAAAGTTTTGACTTTGAGACTCTGAAAACGTTCCAGTTCCAAGTTGTTGCCACAGATTCAGGAACTCCGTCACTAAGCAGCAACGTCACAGTGAACGTGTTCATTCTGGATCAGAACGACAACGCTCCAGTCATCCTGTATCCAGTCAGCTCTAACGGGTCTGCTGAAGGTGTGGAGGAGATTCCCCGCAATGTGAACGCAGGACACTTGGTGACCAAAGTCAGAGCCTATGACGCTGATATAGGATATAACGGCTGGTTACTGTTCTCACTGCAGGAAGTTACTGACCACAGTCTCTTTGGTTTGGACCGCTATACAGGACAGATCAGAACACTCCGCTCATTCACAGAGACAGACGAGGCTGAGCATAAACTGCTCATACTGGTGAAAGACAATGGCAACGTTTCACTCTCAGCAACAGCTACTGTGATTGTCAAAATTGTGGAGCCCAAAGAGGCTTTTGCTGCTTCTGATGTTAAAAGTGTAGCTAAAGTTGATGAAGATGACAATGTCACATTTTATCTGATGATAACTTTGGGATCAGTTTCTGTACTTTTCCTCATCAGTATCATTGTGCTGATTGCAATGCAGTGCTCTAAATCCACAGACTATACTTCTAAATATCTACAAGAGCCTAATTATGATGGGACACTGTGTCACAGCATCCAGTACAGATCTGGAGACAAACGCTACATGTTAGTTGGACCCAGAATGAGTATAGGATCTACTATAGTCCCAGGCAGCCATGCCAACACACTCGTGCTCCCTGACAGCAAGACATCTGGAGAGGTAAGACCTGAAACGCAAACACAAACAAATACAGCTCTTTGCTTGGTTTTAGCCGCTGTCCACGGTGCTGAAATGCTTCCCTATTTATCAATCAAATGCAACTTACTTAAAAATCATTGATCTGTTTAGGAATACATTCCAGTTGTTTTACATTATACAGTTGTTTGATTTTATAGCTGCATTTCTAAACACTTCAGGATGGTCTTACCAATTACTGCTTGGGAGGTATAAAGTTGATGGTGTTTCTGATGAGTTGAACGAGTAGCTTCAGTGTTTAAATTCTGAGCAACAAATGACTGAATAATACACAATAAGCCTGATGGTGACTGCTTCCACTGGTTACTGAAATATATTAGCTGTTTGTGTTCATAACATAATAATGATGTTAGAGCAACAGAATAGGGGTTATTGTCATTACATCTATGTTGGATATGAAGAACTTGGGAGAATGAGAACCTTCTGTCGAAGAGAGAGAGAGAGAGAGAGAGAGAGAGAGAGAGAGAGAGAGAGAGAGAGAGAGAGAGAGAGAGAGAGAGAGAGAGAGAAAGAAAGAGCAAAAAACACAAAATATTCCGTATCTGTCCATTTATATTGTGATGCGTAATATTCACTAGTTTCACGAAGGAAGTAACTAACTAGATGTTGGACAAAAGATAGCTTATCCTTGAAGATACACAGTCTGTTACGTTCCTTTAATGACCCTCAGGTGTCACTATAACACTGGGAAACGATAGAAGATTTTGTTCCTCCCCTGAAAAAGCTTTTGTTTGCCATCTAGAGCAGGGCAGGCGTTTGGATCAAGCACGCCAGCCGGTGGATTCACGTTGCATTTTGTAACTGTGAGATACACAACGGCTCGGACTTCTAGATTCTTTCATCGCAGTAACTGCCTTTCTTGTGTGTCCTCTAAGTTAAAGTATATCACGATGGGGAGCGACAGACATGGTCGAACGAGGAATTACTATTTCGGTGTGCTTCATATGGCTCTAATACTTCTTTTCAGAAAGCAGGCTTTTGCTCAGATAAGATATTCCATCCCAGAGGAGGTGAAAGAAGGAACCGCTGTTGGAAATGTTGCGAAGGATCTTGGCCTTGAAATCACCTCGTTAACTGACCGACGGTTCCGCGTTGTTTCCGGATCAAAGGAGACATTTTTTGAGGTAAACCCGGACAATGGAGCTCTATATGTCCATAAGAAAATCGACAGAGAGGAGCTCTGTCAGGGCAGCGGTGCATGTGTAATGGAGCTAAAAATCCTTGTAGAAGACCCTTTGGAAATGCACCATGTAGTTGTAGAAATTACCGATGTAAATGATCACTCTCCTAGTTTCCCCGAAAAAGATCAGATATTTGAAATAGGTGAACAAACATTACCAGGAATACGATTTCAGCTGCACGCTGCTCGTGATCCCGATGCTGGAATTAACTCCATTCGTACATACACACTGACGTCAAACGATTATTTTGAAATAGATATCCGACACAGCGATGAGGATAAAATGCCATTTTTAGTACTGAAGAAATCGTTAGACAGAGAACAAAAGGACAAACACGCGCTGCTGGTTACAGCAGTTGATGGAGGTAAACCTCCAAGATCAGGGACACTAAATGTTTCTATTATTGTTCTTGACAGCAATGATAATCGTCCGATGTTTAGTAAAGAGACTTACCAAATTGCAATAAAAGAAAATGTTCCAGTCGGTACTTCCCTTTTTAAATTGAATGCGACGGATCCCGACGAAGGGATCAACAGCGAAATTGAATATAGCCTTGGAAAAACGTTAAAGAAAAGGGTCTCTGATACTTTTGAATTGGACAAATTAACTGGAGAGATTAGAGTTAAAGGAGTAGTGGACTATGAGGAAAATGACGTATATAAATTAGATGTTGAGGCATCCGATAAAGGAACACCTCCACTGAGAGGTGAATGCAGAGTGATTATAAAAGTTATTGATATCAACGACAATCCACCTGAAATAGAAATAACATCACTGTCAAATACAGTGTCTGAAGACTCAAAGCCTGGTACAGTTATTTCACTACTTAGCGTGACGGATAAAGACTCCGGTGTCAATGGAAAAATAATATCAAGCATAACCTCAGATGTACCTTTTGAACTAAAGCCTTCCTACAAAGAGAACATATATTCAGTTGTCACTAAGGGGTTTTTGGATCGAGAGGAGGTGTCACATTATTTAATAACAATAAAATCCACAGATTGCGGTGAACCTCCCTTATCTACTGTTAAAACATTGAATATTCAGATAGCAGATGTAAATGACAACAGTCCACATTTCCAACAATCCCCTGTAGAATTTTACCTGGTAGAAAATAACCCTGCGGGAAATTCAATTTTCTCTGTAAGCGCGATGGACAATGACTTGAATGACAATGCAGCTATTTCATATCATATCGTGAGAGGTGGGAGTCAGAATGACATAACGTCGTTCCTAAATGTAAACTCTGATAATGGACAAATTTCAGCGCTAAAAAGTTTTGACTTTGAGACTCTGAAAACGTTCCAGTTCCAAGTTGTTGCCACAGATTCAGGAACTCCGTCACTAAGCAGCAACGTCACAGTGAACGTGTTCATTCTGGATCAGAACGACAACGCTCCAGTCATCCTGTATCCAGTCAGCTCTAACGGGTCTGCTGAAGGTGTGGAGGAGATTCCCCGCAATGTGAACGCAGGACACTTGGTGACCAAAGTCAGAGCCTATGACGCTGATATAGGATATAACGGCTGGTTACTGTTCTCACTGCAGGAAGTTACTGACCACAGTCTCTTTGGTTTGGACCGCTATACAGGACAGATCAGAACACTCCGCTCATTCACAGAGACAGACGAGGCTGAGCATAAACTGCTCATACTGGTGAAAGACAATGGCAACGTTTCACTCTCAGCAACTGCGACTGTGATTGTCAAAGTTGTGGAGCCCAAAGAGGCTTTTGCTGCTTCTGATGTTAAAAGTGCAACTAAAGTTGATGAAGATGACAATGTCACATTTTACCTGATGATAACACTGGGATCAGTGTCTGTGCTTTTCCTCATCAGTATCATCGTGCTGATTGCAATGCAGTGCTCTAAATCCACAGACTATACTTCTAAATATCTACAAGAGCCTAATTATGATGGGACACTGTGTCACAGCATCCAGTACAGATCTGGAGACAAACGCTACATGTTAGTTGGACCTAGAATGAGTATAGGATCTACTATAGTCCCAGGCAGCCATGCGAATACTTTGGTGTTACCTGACAGGAGACAGCCATCTGGAGAGGTAAGAGCTCAGAAGCAATAATATTTTCATATGTATTCTTCTGTCATTGCTTTGTGCTCAAGTGCATATTTTATTTTTCATCACTTTTCTAAAGACCCTTGTATGGAGAAAATTAGCAAATAGCTCAAAAATCGTCTATGTTACAAGTCTGATTAAGTGTGATGCTTTGGCTCTTTACTGATTAATCTGACTTTAATAACAGAAATTGATACTGTTTCCAAAGGAACGATATTAGGAACGCCATTATTAGTCAGACTAGTGGGGACTAGTCAGACTGTGGCGTTCGAACTAATGAAGCCACTTGGATAAGGGGAGAAACGTCTTCAGAGACAAATCTAAGTCCAGTTGCCTTCGATTCATTTTTTTTTTTGCCAGAATGAATATGAACTGGATGAATGAGAACCTCCACAGACTTCCAAAGGAAGAGATGTAGTTATGCACGTCAGAGCTCCAAAAGTTTTCGCTTGTTTACTTTACTGTGTCGACAGGCTACACACAGTTTAATTCATACGTCACCGATCATTTGTCTTTAATTTTCAAGACTGTATAAGCTGGTAAATACCAAACATTTAAATTAGATAAAATGGTTCAGTTTATGTCATCCTATTGAAAGATCATACTTTGCCTCATTTCTGTCCACACTATACAGAAATTATCTGATTTTACTCTTCCCAAAGAAAAATAGATGCAAGCATTGCAAACTATATTTAGGCCATGTGTCTGATATGTTTATAAACATACGTCCAAATCCCAAAATACAATTAATAGGAAAGTTTGAAGTTACTGGTGTTTCAGTTGATATGTATCAATACTGCGCACGAAGCTGGGCTACTTTCGTTAAGAAACAGACAGACAAAACGTCTGGTTCAGATCTCTATCCATGGTGCTGAAACAGCGTTTTGTGTTAAAACAGAACGTACAGCTCACAACCAAGTTAAATCAAATAAAGGTAATAAAAAGCATTATTTGGATGCCTGTTAACTGTAGTATTCTATTCAACTTCAACAAATAAGCTTTTCCCATACTGGACATACACACATTCTGTTTGCCACAGAAAGTGAACACCTTGATCAGGTGTTGAAATACCGAAATCGTGAGGGTTACATTGGGTAGATATGTTTTTTGTTTTTTTTTTCATTAGAGTATATCCTTTTACTTTGTCGGTGACCCCTGGGTGGCAGTATTACATTGGGAAACCAAAGGAAACTTTGTCCCTCCCCTCATAACGCTTTTGTTTGTCCTCGAAAAGAAGCAGAAACGGCAATTGAATCGAGCTGGTCACCCGACGGAATTGCATTTTGGTATTTGTAGATATGCTGCTCGCAGTGGGTTTGATATAGACTGTTACCGCAGTAACGGTTTTTTGCATGTGTTGTTGAATAACGATGGGGATCGAAAGAAAAAATCATAGAAGCGTCTGCTCCTGGTTTGCTTTTCATTTGGCTGTATTGCTGTGTGTCGGAATACAGGCTTTGGCAGAAATAAGATACTCCATCCCAGAGGAGGTAAAAGAAGGAACCGCTGTTGGAAATGTTGCGAAGGATCTTGGCCTTGATATCACCTCTTTGATTGGCCGACGGTTCCGCGTTGTTTCTGAATCTAAGGACGCATTTTTTGAGGTAAACCCGAACAATGGGGCTCTGTATGTCCATAAGAAAATCGACAGAGAGTTGCTCTGTCAGGGCAGTGGTGCATGCATAATGGAGCTAAAAGTCATCGTCGAAAATCCTTTGGAAATACACTACGTGGTTGTAGAAATTACCGATGTAAATGATCACTCCCCTAGTTTCCCCGAAAAAGAACAAAGATTTGAAATAGGTGAACAAACATTACCAGGGAGACGATTTCAACTGCACGCTGCTCGTGATCCCGATGCTGGAATTAATTCTATACGTACGTATATTTTAACGTCAAATGAGCATTTTGAAATAGATACCCGACAAAGCGATGATGAAAAAATACCATTTCTAGTGCTAAAAAAATCCTTAGACAGGGAACAAAAGAACAAACACACGCTGCTGGTTACAGCAGTTGATGGAGGTAAACCTCCAAAATCGGGGACACTAAATGTTTCAGTTATTGTTCTTGACAGTAATGATAATCGTCCCATGTTTAATCAGGAAATGTATCAAATTGCAATACAAGAAAATGTTCCAGTCGGTACTTCAATATTTAGAATGAATGCGACGGATCCCGACGAGGGAATCAACAGCAACATTGAATATAGCCTCGGAAAAACTTTGAAGAAAAAAGTCTATGACATTTTTGAATTGGACAAATTAACTGGAGAGATTAGAGTTAAAGGAGTAGTGGACTATGAGGAAAACGATGTTTATAAATTAGATGTTGAGGCATCAGATAAGGGAACACCTCCACTGACAGGTGAGTGCAGAGTAATTATAAAAATTAAAGACGTCAATGATAATCCACCAGAAATAGAAATAACATCACTGTCAAACACAGTGTCTGAAGATATAAAACCTGGTACGATGATTTCTCTTATCAGTATGAAGGATAAAGACTCCGGTGTCAACGGAAAAATAATACCAAGCATAAACTCAGACGTACCGTTTGAACTAAAGCCTTCCTACAAAGAGAACATATATTCAGTAGTGACGAAAACATTTTTGGATCGAGAGGAGGTGTCACGTTATGAAATAACAATAAAAGCCACAGATTGCGGTGAACCTCCCTTATCTACTGTTAAAACATTGAATATTCAGATAGCAGATGTAAATGACAACAGCCCTCAATTCTCTAAAAATCCAATACAGTTTTACCTGGAAGAAAATAATGTTGCTGGAAATTCAATTTTCTCTGTAAGCGCAGCGGATGATGATTTGAATGACAATTCAGCTATTTCATATCATATCGTGAGAGATGGGAGTCAGAATGACATAATGTCGTTCCTGAATGTAAACTCTGAAAATGGACAAATTTCAGCGCTAAAAAGTTTTGACTTTGAGACTCTGAAAACGTTCCAGTTCCAAGTTGTTGCCACAGATTCAGGAACTCCGTCACTAAGCAGCAACGTCACAGTGAACGTGTTCATTCTGGATCAGAACGACAACGCTCCAGTCATCCTGTATCCAGTCAGCTCTAACGGGTCTGCTGAAGGTGTGGAGGAGATTCCCCGCAATGTGAACGCAGGACACTTGGTGACCAAAGTCAGAGCCTATGACGCTGATATAGGATATAACGGCTGGTTACTGTTCTCACTGCAGGAAGTTACTGACCACAGTCTCTTTGGTTTGGACCGCTATACAGGACAGATCAGAACACTCCGCTCATTCACAGAGACAGACGAGGCTGAACATAAACTGCTCATACTGGTGAAAGACAATGGCAACGTTTCACTCTCAGCAACAGCTACTGTGATTGTCAAAGTTGTGGAGCCCAAAGAGGCTTTTGCTGCTTCTGATGTTAAAAGTGCAGCTAAAGTTGACGACGATGACAATGTCACATTTTATCTGATCATAACTCTGGGATCAGTTTCTGTGCTTTTTCTCATCAGTATCATCGTGCTGATTGCAATGCAGTGCTCTAAATCCACAGACTATACTTCTAAATATCTACAAGAGCCAAATTATGATGGGACACTGTGTCACAGCATCCAGTACAGATCTGGAGACAAACGCTACATGTTAGTTGGACCCAGAATGAGTATAGGATCTACTATAGTCCCGGGCAGCCATGCGAACACACTAGTTCACCCTGACAGAAGACGTACTTCTGGAGAGGTAAGCACCAAGTATCATCTTAATAGCTGTTGTATCACTTGTATATAGTAACTCATTTTAGCTTGCTTTTACTTCATGTACAAATAATAAGGCGATTTGTTGTAAAACAACATGTTTTATATTTGTGAAAGAGCTGAAATGTTGTCATGTGCTCTTGGTTGAATGCTTAAAAATATTGCGTTCCCTCTCTTGAAATGGTAAAATGTGCTCTGGCTACTCAGTCCAGCACTGCTACTAGTAGAACTTGTTCTGAACCGTTGTCTGTGATACTGTTTGTTAAACGTTTGGTCTTTTTGATTTTGGTCACTTTGTACCGATTTAAGTATTTAGCCTAGAGGAGATAGCATTAGTCGTAGGCCACCTTGAAATAACTTAGATTTTTAAAGGGGTCTGCGCCGTCCATGGTGCTGAACATTTGCTTTGTGTATCTTAGATTTTATGGACCCGAGTAGCAATGCAATCACTTCAGTGGTTGGTGACAGGTAGCGGGTTTTTGAGTAAATAACCTATAACAAACTGTGTGTTTCATTTGCGGATGGCTGTCTAACAATATTTTCGGCTCACCTGAGAGTTTAGTTAACCGGGGAGTTATTCGCGAGACTAAACTTCGGACTTCAGAGGCACTTGTTTTATTCTCTCTTTCTCTTTTATACTCAGTGAAATCATTGAATGGTCCACTGGGTGTCAGTGTTACAGTAGGGAATTGCAAAGGTGTCGGTCAAAATAGACTCTCCCCCTTTCAAAGTGTGTGATCCAGCTCGATCACAAAGAATGCAATCGTTTCGGGATTACCTTTCCTACGCGAACGTGGTTTTCTGAAATATAACCTTAGGACAACTCGAGGTGTTTTACATGGAAGATATTTGTGGATGCTGTTTCAAATGACCACAGGAGACAAAGGACAAAGAGAAAGAATGATGTCTTGGTCGCGTCCTCTACTTTTCTCTCTGCTGTTTTGCTTTGGTGAGCTAATTTCAGCTCAAATAAAATACTCGACACCAGAAGAAGTTAAAGTGGGAGCAATTATTGGAAATGTTGCAAAGGATTTGGGCCTTGATGTCAGTACATTGATAAACAGACGTTTTCGCATTGTGTCTGGAGCTCAGGACGCCCTATTCGAGGTAAACCCGAACAATGGGGTTTTGTATGTTCATCAGAATCTCGACCGAGAACGGCTGTGCGACAGAAATGTTGGCTGTTTATTAGATCTGAAAATTGTTGTTGAAAATCCACTTGAAATCCATTATGTTGTAGTGGAAATAACGGATGCTAACGACAATGTACCGACGTTTGTCGAGAAAGAAAAGATTATAGAAATAGCGGAAAACACTTTGCCAGGAGCACGATTTCAGTTACCGGGCGCGCGTGATCCAGATGTTGGAATAAATTCAGTTCAGCGCTATAAACTTAGTCAAAACGACCATTTTGATCTGGAAATTCGAGAAAGGGGAGAAGATAAAATCCCTTTCTTAGTGCTGCAGAGGCACTTGGACAGAGAGCAGAAAACGAACCATAGCTTGATTTTAACCGCTATGGATGGAGGGACACCGCTAAAATCAGCTGATCTTAATCTTACCATAAAGGTTCTCGATATCAATGATAACAGACCTACTTTTTCAAAGGAGGTTTATTCTGTTATATTACAAGAAAATGTTGCTTCAGACAGGGTTGTAATACAAGTCCAAGCAACTGATCTCGATGAGGGAGTTAATGGGGAAGTCGAGTATGCATTTGGGGGCGACGTTAATCCAAAGGCGTTGGAGCTATTTAGTCTAGACACAAATACAGGCGAAATTAGAGTTAAAGGACAACTTGACTATGAAACAGTTGATGTTTTCAAGTTAGACGTCCAAGCATCGGATAGAGGTCAGCCCCCGATGACAACGGACTGTAGAGTTATAATTAAGATCCAAGATGTCAACGATAATAAACCAGAAATAGAGGTGACGTCAATATCTAACATGGTCCCAGAGGATTCAAAACTTGGGACCGTGATCTCTCTTATTAGTGTTACAGACATTGATTCTGGTCTAAATGGCAAAATCATGTGCAGTCTGACGGGGAAGGTGCCATTTGAATTAAAACCCTCGTTTAAAGAAAATATGTATTCATTAGTGACAAAAGAAAAATTGGACAGGGAAACTCTGTCAGATTATGACATTACAATAACAGCTACAGACTACGGACAGCCTCCACTTTCCACATTCAAAATTTTGAGCATTCAGGTGTCAGATGTGAATGATAACATCCCAGAGTTCTCACACAGTCCCTTGGAATTATATTTGAAGGAAAATAATGTTCCTAGCACATCAATATTTTCAGTTATCGCATTTGATAAAGACTTAAATGACAATGCGGCAGTGTCCTATAGCATAATTAGAGGGGAAGGTAGTCATAATGATATGGCTTCTTTTCTGAATATCAATTCTGATAATGGACAAATTTCAGCGCTAAAAAGTTTTGACTTTGAGACTCTGAAAACGTTCCAGTTCCAAGTTGTTGCCACAGATTCAGGAACTCCGTCACTAAGCAGCAACGTCACAGTGAACGTGTTCATTCTGGATCAGAACGACAACGCTCCAGTCATCCTGTATCCAGTCAGCTCTAACGGGTCTGCTGAAGGTGTGGAGGAGATTCCCCGCAATGTGAACGCAGGACACTTGGTGACCAAAGTCAGAGCCTATGACGCTGATATAGGATATAACGGCTGGTTACTGTTCTCACTGCAGGAAGTTACTGACCACAGTCTCTTTGGTTTGGACCGCTATACAGGACAGATCAGAACACTCCGCTCATTCACAGAGACAGACGAGGCTGAGCATAAACTGCTCATACTGGTGAAAGACAATGGCAACGTTTCACTCTCAGCAACAGCTACTGTGATTGTCAAAGTTGTGGAGCCCAAAGAGGCTTTTGCTGCTTCTGATGTTAAAAGTGCAGCAAAGGATGATGAAGATAATAATGTGACTTTTTACCTGATGATAACTCTGGGATCAGTTTCTGTGCTTTTTCTCATCAGTATCATCGTGCTGATTGCAATGCAGTGCTCTAAATCCACAGACTATACTTCTAAATATCTACAAGAGCCTAATTATGATGGGACACTGTGTCACAGCATCCAGTACAGATCTGGAGACAAACGCTACATGTTAGTTGGACCCAGAATGAGTATAGGATCTACTATAGTCCCAGGCAGCCATGCCAACACACTAGTGCTCCCTGACAGGAGACGGACTTCAGAAGAGGTAAGATTTAAAAAAAAAAAAAAAAAAAATTACAAAGTGTACAATCATTTGGTTGTACCATGCTCAAAGTTTGTGTCTTATAATGTCTCTAAATGCTTTTGAATAGAGAGCAGTTCCAAATGTACAACAAACTTCAAGATTTCTTAAGTATGCTGCCTTTGTGTACTTATTCTAAGATTTTTTTTTTAAAGATTATATTACGTTTTATGTCTCCTTTATAATACAAAGTCTCTGTTTACATTGTTGTTTACAAGTCAATGTCGCAAAATTTTTTATGTGACAAGATGCTGTAGTTATGTCTTGAACAGAATCTGCTCCCGACACTCTCACAGGTTGTTTCTCTTTTGGGTTGTCAAGAACATACATGCTCATGAATTTGAAATATAAAAAACGTAGCCATTCAATATGAAGAGGGCAGTCTTCATTGATTATAACCAATGTCCGTGGTGACGAAATGAAAATGTTCCTGTTGTCTAGCCAAAAGGGTAATTATGGTGTGTAAGTGGGAATAAGTGAGAAGTGAGTTTTTAACATTTGGGTCTCTGAATATTAGAACTGCTAACCAATAACTGAATGAAAACTTTGAAGACGTTGCTGTGTTTATTTTGAGATTTTTGAGCAACATGTATGGACATAGTTGTTTTACAACTGAAATACTTGTGTTATTAGTGGGAGAGGCTGTCTGACGACTTGTGGCTGCTGTCCATGGTGCTGAAATGCATGAACATGTCAAACAAAAATGCAATGTGAAAGAAACAAGACGTACTATTAGTTTAATGGTCAGTTAATGGGCTTCTTGGCAGGTACACGCCCCCCGAAAAGGTGCATAGCTTCAAACTTTATTTATGAGACGATTTTGTATAGTTTGTTCTCAGTAATCTCCTCTGGGTGTCACTATTACATCAGGAAGCCCTAGACGAATTTGTCCCTCCCATTTCAAGGCTTTTGTCTCTTGCTGAATAGACCAAAAGACGTCTTTGAATCAAGCACACCAGCCGATGGAATCACGCTTCGCGTTTTGCAAATATGCGATATTCAGCGGGTTCTACATGAATAAGTGTTTGTCGATGTCACTGACTCCTGTGTGTCTATGTGCTGTTGGATAACTATGGGGACCGAAACAACTGGAACAAAGGACTGCTCCTGGTTTGCTTTTCATTTGACTCTACTGCTGCTGGTCGGACAGCAGGCTTTGGCTCAGATAAGGTACTCCGTTCCTGAGGAGGTACAAGAGGGAACTGTTGTTGGAAATGTTGCGAAGGATCTTGGCCTTGATATCACCTCTTTGATTGCTCGACGGTTCCGTGTTGTGTCTGGAAGTAAGGACGCTATTTTTCAAGTGAATCAGAATAATGGGGCATTGTACGTCAGCCAGCATATTGACAGAGAGGAGCTCTGTCAGGGCAGCGGTGCATGTCTGATGGAGCTAAAAATCCTTGTTGAATCCCCTCTGGAAATACACTACGTGATTGTAGAAATCACTGATGTAAATGATCACTCTCCTAGTTTCAACGAGAAAGAGCAGATGTTTGAAATATCTGAACAAACATTACCAGGAAGACGATTTCAACTGCACACTGCTATTGATCCCGATGCTGGAATTAACTCCATTCGAACATATACAATGACGTCAAATGAACATTTTGAAATTAATATCCGTCAAGGTAATGCAGGTAAAATACCATTTTTAGTGTTGAAGAAATCGTTGGATAGAGAACAAAAAAACAAACATGCGCTGTTTGTTACAGCAGTCGATGGAGGTAAACCTCCAAGATCAGGGACACTAAATGTTTCTATAGTTGTTCTTGACAGCAATGATAATCGTCCAGTGTTTAGTCAGGAGATTTATCAATTTGAAATACAAGAAAACGTTGCGCTCGGCAATTCAGTATTTAGGCTAAATGCAACAGATCCAGATGAAGGCACCAACAGTGAAATTGAGTACAGCTTTGGAAAAACTTTAAGGCGAAGAGTCTATGATATTTTTGAATTGGACATATTAACTGGAGAGATTAGAGTTAAAGGAGTAGTGGACTATGAAGAAAATGACGTTTATGAACTGGACGTTGAGGCATCCGATAAAGGAACACCTCCACTGACAGGTGAGTGTAGAGTTATTGTAAAGATAATAGATGTCAACGACAATCCACCCGAAATAGAAGTAACGTCACTGTCAAATACAGTGTCTGAAGACTCAAAGCCTGGTACAGTTATTTCACTTATTAGTGTGTCGGATAAAGACTCCGGTGTCAATGGAAAAATGATTTCACAGATATCGAATGACGTACCTTTTGAATTAAAGCCTTCCTATAAGGAAAACACGTATTCAGTTGTCACAAAGGGTTTTTTGGATCGAGAGGAGGTGTCACAATATGAAATAACTATAAAAGCCACAGATTGTGGTGAACCTCCCTTATCTACTGTTAAAACACTGAGTATTCAGATCGCAGATGTAAATGACAACTGTCCACATTTCCAACAATCCGCTGTAGATTTTTACCTGGTAGAAAATAACCCTGCGGGAAATTCAATTTTCTCTGTAAGCGCGATGGACAATGACTTGAATGACAATGCAGCTATTTCATATCATATCGTGAGAGATGGGAGTCAGAATGACATAACGTCTTTCCTAAATGTAAACTCTGATAATGGACAAATTTCAGCGCTAAAAAGTTTTGACTTTGAGACTCTGAAAACGTTCCAGTTCCAAGTTGTTGCCACAGATTCAGGAACTCCGTCACTAAGCAGCAACGTCACAGTGAACGTGTTCATTCTGGATCAAAACGACAACGCTCCAGTCATCCTGTATCCAGTCAGCTCTAACGGGTCTGCTGAAGGTGTGGAGGAGATTCCCCGCAATGTGAACGCAGGACACTTGGTGACCAAAGTCAGAGCCTATGACGCTGATATAGGATATAACGGCTGGTTACTGTTCTCACTGCAGGAAGTTACTGACCACAGTCTCTTTGGTTTGGACCGCTATACAGGACAGATCAGAACACTCCGCTCATTCACAGAGACAGACGAGGCTGAGCATAAACTGCTCATACTGGTGAAAGACAATGGCAACGTTTCACTCTCAGCAACAGCTACTGTGATTGTCAAAGTTGTGGAGCCCAAAGAGGCTTTTGCTGCTTCTGATGTTAAAAGTGCAGCTAAAGTTGATGAAGACGACAATGTCACATTTTACCTGATGATAACTCTGGGATCAGTGTCTGTGCTTTTTCTCATCAGTATCATTGTGCTGATTGCAATGCAGTGCTCTAAATCCACAGACTATACTTCTAAATATCTACAAGAGCCTAATTATGATGGGACACTGTGTCACAGCATCCAGTACAGATCTGGAGACAAACGCTACATGTTAGTTGGACCCAGAATGAGTATAGGATCTACTATAGTCCCAGGCAGCCATGCGAACACACTGGTGCTCCCTGATAGGAGGTCTGCGACTGCAGAGGTAAGACACCTTTAAATATCATTCTGTACAGAATCATATTCATAGAATCATAAATGGGCAGTGGGACACGTTTTGCTAATTTGACATTGTTTAAATAGTGGTTATCATTTTAAGATATTAATATTTTTATTTATGTACTGCATAGCATTTATGCCTGCTAGCTATGCTGTAAGGTTTTGGAACTGTTGACCAAACTGACTTGTTGTCATATGAGATGATCCCCGAGTTGCCTCTCGGTGTTTGGTTGTAAGATTATATTGTCAAAAGTTAAAGACAAATCCGTTTTTGTGGTAGAATCGCATGGTGGCACTAAACAACCAGAAATACGCATCACAGCAGATCAGTCTGTGAGGCACCTCTGGAGCATTCAGCAGGGCAGACCATTATCCTCCGGACGTGATTTTGTTCTGATGATTTTCTTGTTCATACGAACGGAGCGCATTGTAAAACAGGGCAGTTTTCTTCAATTAATGGATATGTAAACAGCGTAGATAACTTGACTTATACTGGATTTAATCATTGACACAAGACCATGGAACAAAGCGGACGGGACTCTCAGCGACAAGGATGCAAATGGGTGGTCCTGGTGCTGGCTTTTAGTTTGATTTTCGGCAAGGTATCGGGACAGATAAGATATTCCATATCAGAGGAGATCAAAGAAGGAACTGTTGTTGGGAATATTGCAAAAGATCTGGGAATAGATCCAATTATATTAAAATCAAGGGGATTTCGTATAGTCTCTGGCTCCACTGAATCGCTTTTCCAGGTAAATCAAAATGATGGGATGTTATATGTAAATCGTAATATTGACCGAGAGGAAATATGCCAGAGGACCAGTATATGTTTGATGAACCTTAAAACCGTGCTAGAGAACCCATTGGAGATCCATTACGTTGCAGTGGAAGTGTTAGACGTAAACGACCATTCGCCCTCTTTCCCGGAGGACAACAAAAGGCTGGAGATTTCAGAGTCCACAATACCGGGGACCCGATTTCAGTTGCGTGCTGCTTTTGATCCAGATGGCGGTTTGAATTCCGTTCAACAGTACAAAATAAGTCCTAATAATCATTTTCGGCTGGAGGTGAAAGACCGGGGGAAAGATGGTAAAGTACCTATTTTACAGTTACAAAGCCCGTTAGACAGAGAAGCTTCTAACAGCCACAAACTACTGCTTACAGCCCTGGATGGAGGTAAACCTCCGAAATCAGGGACCATGGAAATATTCATAGATGTTCTAGATGTGAACGATAATGCGCCAGTTTTTACAAAAGAAGTATATTCTGCAGAAATAAATGAAAATTCACCAATTGGAACAATAGTCACACGAATAAATGCCACCGATATGGACGACGGTTTAAATGGAGATGTTAGCTATTCTTTTGGTAATGTGAATAGTAAGGTGCGTGAACTGTTTGATGTCGACCAGAGCACAGGTGAAATAAGTGTGAAAGGACAATTAGATTATGAAGAGGATGACAGTTATGAGTTAGATATACAAGCATCTGACAGCGGTGCTGTTCCACTTAGAACGGATAAAAGCGTTACTGTCAGTATTAAAGACTTAAATGATAATGCACCTGTAATTGAGGTAACATCACTGTCTGAAACAATTTCGGAGGGTTCCAGACCAGGAACCACTGTAGCACTTCTTAGCATTACCGATTCAGACTCTGGGCTGAACGGGAAAGTTCTCAGCTTTGTAAAAGACGATGTCCCATTCACACTAACGCCATCAATACAGGACAACATGTACGCTGTGGTGACAAAGTCTCAGCTTGACAGGGAAAACAAATCGATTTATGATGTAACAGTAGTGGCGAAAGATGCAGGTGAACCAGCCTTAACGTCCGAAAAGACATTAAGAGTTGTTGTATCCGACATAAATGATAACAACCCAGAGTTTTCAATGAGTCGATATGATTTTTATGTCACTGAAAATAACTCTCCAGGAGGGTCAGTGTTTTCTTTAATTGCGTCTGATCGTGACGAGGGAGATAATGCTCTAGTTTCGTATCATATTCACAGAGATGCAGGAAGTAAAGTGACTTCATTTATTAACATCAACCCTGAAAATGGAGATATTTCGGCGCTAAAAAGTTTTGACTTTGAGACTCTGAAAACGTTCCAGTTCCAAGTTGTTGCCACAGATTCAGGAACTCCGTCACTAAGCAGCAACGTCACAGTGAACGTGTTCATTCTGGATCAGAACGACAACGCTCCAGTCATCCTGTATCCAGTCAGCTCTAACGGGTCTGCTGAAGGTGTGGAGGAGATTCCCCGCAATGTGAACGCAGGACACTTGGTGACCAAAGTCAGAGCCTATGACGCTGATATAGGATATAACGGCTGGTTACTGTTCTCACTGCAGGAAGTTACTGACCACAGTCTCTTTGGTTTGGACCGCTATACAGGACAGATCAGAACACTCCGCTCATTCACAGAGACAGACGAGGCTGAGCATAAACTGCTCATACTGGTGAAAGACAATGGCAACGTTTCACTCTCAGCAACAGCTACTGTGATTGTCAAAGTTGTGGAGCCCAAAGAGGCTTTTGCTGCTTCTGATGTTAAAAATTCAGCAAAAGATGATGAAGATAATAATGTGACTTTTTACCTGATGATAACTCTGGGATCAGTTTCAGCACTTTTCCTCATCAGCATCATTGTGCTGATTGCAATGCAGTGCTCTAAATCCACAGACTATACTTCTAAATATCTACAAGAGCCTAATTATGATGGGACACTGTGTCACAGCATCCAGTACAGATCTGGAGACAAACGCTACATGTTAGTTGGACCCAGAATGAGTATAGGATCTACTATAGTCCCGGGCAGCCATGCCAACACACTAGTGCTCCCTGACAGGAGGAGGACATCTGAGGAGGTAAGACTTTCATATGTAGCAAGTGCTGTGCTTTCTTTGGATGTGTATCTCATGATTTGAGGTTCAGGAACTCATGGTGTCACTCAGAATATTTAAACTACTTTAAGCGATGCTCGACACAGATGTCATTGCTTCTTCTGTTTAAAAGTGAAAAACAGATGAGTTGTGAGCTTACTATAATGTTGGAGACAGCTTGCTGCTTCTGTTTGCAGAAGTTTCTGTCTGATGCACAGTTTTCTCATTATGAACACATATATATATATATATATATATATATATATATATATATATATATATATAACATATATGCTGGTGTGCCATTTTAACGACTTCAAATGGACTAAAACGTTGCCCTCTTGGTGTCACTGTTACACCAGATAGGCCATAAATGACACGGTCCCTCCCCAAACAAAGCTTTTGTTTGGTACCTCACAGCAGAGTATGCATCTGATTTAAGGGAGCGAGCTGGATGAGACCGTGCTGTGTGTTTTCGAAACAGCCGATACTAAACGGGACGGATATAGACATTTGATCTGCTGCAGAAGCAGGTCCCTGTTGTTGGATAACAATGGGGAGCGAAAGACGATCTAGATCAAGTGACTACCGTTGGTTTGTTTTATATTTTTCCTTACTGCTGATTTTCGGAAAGCAGACGTTGGCTGAATTGAGGTACTCTATTCCAGAGGAGATGAAAGAGGGAACTGTTGTTGGAAATGTTGCCAAGGATCTTGGTTTGGATAAAACCTCTTTGATCGATCGACGATTTCGAGTTGTGTCTGGATCTAAGGATGCTTTTTTCGAGCTAAACCCGGACAGTGGGGCCTTACAGGTCCGTAAAAAGATCGACAGAGAGGAGTTGTGTCAAGGTAGCGGTTCATGTCTAATGGAGCTCAAAATCCTTGTTGAAAACCCTTTGGAAATGCACCATGTAGTTGTAGAAATTATTGATGTGAATGATCACTCGCCTAGTTTTTCTGAGAAGGAACAGCAATTTGAAATATTTGAACATGCATCTCCGGGAACGCGATTTGAACTACATGCGGCGCGTGATCCCGATGCTGGAATGAACTCTATACGCACATATGCATTAACGTCAAATGATTACTTTGAAATAGAAATTAGCCAGAGTGATGAGGACAAAATACCCTTTCTAGTGCTGAAGAAGTCTTTAGACAGAGAACAAAAGAAAAATCACGTGCTATTTGTAACAGCAGTCGATGGAGGTAAGCCTCCAAGATCAGGGACACTAAATGTCTCCATTATTGTTCTTGATGTGAATGACAACCGTCCAATATTTGCTCAGGACACTTACCAAATTGAAATATATGAAAACGTTTTACTTGGTTCTATTGTTACAAGAGTGAATGCAACAGATCCAGATGAAGGGAATAATGGAGAAATAGAGTACAGTCTTAGTAAAACATTAGCACGTAAAGTTTACGACATCTTTGAATTAGATAGTTTCACTGGACAAATAACATTAAAAGGTGTCGTAGATTTTGAAGAATCGGATATTTATAAACTGGATATCCAGGCATTGGACAAAGGAACGCCTCCATTAACGAGCAGGTGTCGAGTTATAATTAAGATAAAAGACGTCAATGACAATCCACCAGATATAGAAGTAACGTCACTGTCAAACACAGTGTCTGAGGACTCAAAACCTGGTACAGTTATTTCATTACTTAGTGTGACTGATAAAGACTCCGGTGTCAATGGGAAAATAATATCAAGCATAGCCTCAGACGTGCCCTTTGAATTAAAGCCCTCCTATAAGGAGAACATATATTCAGTTGTCACCAAGGAGGTTTTGGATCGAGAGAAGGTTCCACATTATGAAATAATAATAAAAGCCACAGATTGTGGTGAACCTCCCTTAACTACTATTAAAACACTGAGTATTCAGATCGCAGATGTAAATGACAACTGTCCACATTTCGAACAAAATCCATTGCAGTTTTACCTGGTAGAAAATAATGTTGCGGGAGCGTCGATTTTCTCTGTAAGCGCAACGGACTATGACGTCAATGACAATGCAGCTATATCTTATCATGTTGCCAGACAAAGTGATGTAACATCGTTCCTGAATGTAAACTCTGAAAATGGACACATTTCAGCGCTAAAAAGTTTTGACTTTGAGAATCTGAAAACGTTCCAGTTCCAAGTTGTTGCCACAGATTCAGGAACTCCGTCACTAAGCAGCAACGTCACAGTGAACGTGTTCATTCTGGATCAGAACGACAACGCTCCAGTCATCCTGTATCCAGTCAGCTCTAACGGGTCTGCTGAAGGTGTGGAGGAGATTCCCCGCAATGTGAACGCAGGACACTTGGTGACCAAAGTCAGAGCCTATGACGCTGATATAGGATATAACGGCTGGTTACTGTTCTCACTGCAGGAAGTTACTGACCACAGTCTCTTTGGTTTGGACCGCTATACAGGACAGATCAGAACACTCCGCTCATTCACAGAGACAGACGAGGCTGAACATAAACTGCTCATACTGGTGAAAGACAATGGCAACGTTTCACTCTCAGCAACAGCTACTGTGATTGTCAAAACTGTGGAGCCCAAAGAGGCTTTTGCTGCTTCTGATGTTAAAAGTGCAGCTAAAGTTGATGAGGATGACAATGTCACATTTTATCTGATGATAACTTTGGGATCAGTCTCAGCATTGTTCCTCATCAGTATCATCGTGCTGATTGCAATGCAGTGCTCTAAATCCACAGACTATACTTCTAAATATCTACAAGAGCCTAATTATGATGGGACACTGTGTCACAGCATCCAGTACAGATCTGGAGACAAACGCTACATGTTAGTTGGACCCAGAATGAGTATAGGATCTACTATAGTCCCGGGCAGCCATGCCAACACACTAGTGCTCCCTGACAGGAGAGGAACATCTGGAGAGGTAAGTCGGTTTACGTTTTTAGTTCTTGTTAATGCCTTTCAAATTACGCACACACGCATGTCTTGTTTTGTGATTTAATGTGGTGTTGTTTGGGGAATGACTACAGGCGAGTCTGAGTCATAATGTCGCTGTTCATAGCGCTGAATGAGCCATATTGTATAAAGTATACACTGTACACATTTTACATTTCTTAATGAAACCTCTTGTGTTATTTGAGCTATGAGCTAAATCTTAAACTCTTAAAATGTGTTATATTTGTGGAAGAACAAACTGAATGGGAAGTGATCACTTGGTGTCAGTATGTGAGCAGAAAAGAGTTTCGGGAGAAGTCTTTTGTCAGAGATATGGGTCCTCCCCTTTGTGGGATGGGTTTTCATATTACATAGTGGATGCATCCTGTACTCTCACAGCGAATATCCAGCAGCTTTTGACAACACTGGAGAGTGTACGTCTTATTTTAGGTATATATTTTAGCTTTCGCGAAGGAGCTGTTATTTTGAAGCATCGGGGTATATTTTAGTTATGGAGCAGAAAGGACTTGCAACATCGAGAGAACAATGGAGTTGGATTGCTTTCGTTTCATTAATTCTGATGTGGAGCCGAGCTTCGGCGCAGATAAGATATTCCATTGCTGAGGAAGCTAAAGAAGGGACTGTTGTTGGCAATATAGCGAAGGATTTGGGTTTGGATAAGAACACACTGAAAGAGAGAGGATGCCGTATTGTTGAGGGTGCAACAGAGTCATTTTTTCATGTAAACCAGGACGACGGAATATTATATGTTGACCGAATAATCGACAGGGAGAAGGTTTGTGAGCGGACCAGTGTGTGCTTAATCCACTTAAAAACTGTGCTGGAAAACCCCTTGGAAATCCATTATGTGACTGTAGAGGTGCTGGATGTGAACGACCACTCTCCCACCTTCACAGCAAAAGAGTCACGCCTCGAAATTTCAGAGTCAGTTTTACCGGGCTTGCGCGTCCAGCTGCAAGCAGCACACGACCCAGATGTGGGTCAGTTTTCAGTCCAGGAATATAAACTTAGTCCTAATGAGCATTTTCGTTTGGAAATCAAAGATCGTGGAAAAGATGGAAAGATACCGATATTAGTTTTACTGAAGACGCTCGATAGGGAAACAAAGAAAAGCCACACATTGCTTCTTACAGCTGTTGATGGAGGGAAACCAAGTAAAACTGGAACAGCTGAAATTGCTGTTGACGTCTTAGACATCAATGACAATATGCCAGTTTTCAATGAAGACACGTACTCTGTCCTTTTAGAAGAAAATGCTCCCATTGGCACAACAATTATAAAAGTGAATGCTTCTGATTTAGATGAAGGATCCAATGGAGAGGTTATATATTCATTAGGAAAAAATGTGAATAGCAGAATACTTGAACTTTTTCGTGTAGATCCAAACACAGGTGAAATTATTGTTCAAGACCTGATAGACTTTGAATTAGAGGAAAGTTATGAAATTGATATACAGGCATCTGATAAAGGATCAGCTCCTTTGAGGACAGATAAAAGTGTGTTGGTGAATATTGTTGATTTGAATGATAACATCCCTCAAATAGAAGTTACATCATTTTCAAGGGCAATACCAGAGGATGCAAGACTAGGAACTACTGTGGCATTAGTCAGTGTTCTTGACAAAGACTCTGGTCCTAATGGGAAGGTTTTTTGCTCCTTTAATAAGGATGTACCTTTCATATTATCACCATCAACACAAGATAACATGTATTCTATAGTCACAAAATCACTCCTGGATAGAGAAAAGCAGTCCATATATGATGTTATAATTGTTGCAAAGGATGCAGGTGTACCATCGTTGTCTTCTGAAAAAAGCATTACTATTGTTGTATCAGATGTGAATGATAACAGCCCAGACTTCTCTGTGAGCCCTTACACATTTTATGTTACTGAGAACAACTCTCCTGGAGCCTCAGTGTTTTCTGTTAGGGCATCAGACCATGATGAGGGGGATAATTCTCATATTTTATATCATATTTTAAGAAATGGAAAGGAGACAGACAAACTCCAATCATTCAATCTTAACATAAACTCTGAAAATGGAGATATTTTGGCTCTAAAAAGTTTTGACTTTGAGACTCTGAAAACGTTCCAGTTCCAAGTTGTTGCCACAGATTCAGGAACTCCGTCACTAAGCAGCAACGTCACAGTGAACGTGTTCATTCTGGATCAGAACGACAACGCTCCAGTCATCCTGTATCCAGTCAGCTCTAACGGGTCTGCTGAAGGTGTGGAGGAGATTCCCCGCAATGTGAACGCAGGACACTTGGTGACCAAAGTCAGAGCCTATGACGCTGATATAGGATATAACGGCTGGTTACTGTTCTCACTGCAGGAAGTTACTGACCACAGTCTCTTTGGTTTGGACCGCTATACAGGACAGATCAGAACACTCCGCTCATTCACAGAGACAGACGAGGCTGAGCATAAACTGCTCATACTGGTGAAAGACAATGGCAACGTTTCACTCTCAGCAACAGCTACTGTGATTGTCAAAGTTGTGGAGCCCAAAGAGGCTTTTGCTGCTTCTGATGTTAAAAGTGCAGCTAAAGTTGACGACGATGACAATGTCACATTTTATCTGATGATAACTCTGGGATCAGTTTCTGTACTTTTCTTCATCAGTATCATTGTGCTGATTGCAATGCAGTGCTCTAAATCCACAGACTATACTTCTAAATATCTACAAGAGCCTAATTATGATGGGACACTGTGTCACAGCATCCAGTACAGATCTGGAGACAAACGCTACATGTTAGTTGGACCCAGAATGAGTATAGGATCTACTATAGTCCCAGGCAGCCATGCCAACACACTCGTGCTCCCTGACAGGAAGACATCTGGAGAGGTGAGCAACTATTTACATTGTCTATATATGTTAATTTAATGTGGCAACCTTTAGGATTTTAGTCCTGGTTGATTTATAATTTATATTTGAATGAAAACAAGAATTGTTCTCTGAGTTTAGCATACTGGAGTCTTTTTGTTGATAGATAAGCATAGAAATAGAATAGAAAAAAAAAAATCTATTGATCATTTTTTACATGAGCTTCAAGCTTTCAGAATTGTGCAGTTGTGTTACCACCATGTCATAATATCGCAAATATGGAAACATTTTAAAATTTCAGTTCCTTTAATCATCATTGTTTTACTTAATTTGGCTATAGATAGTGGCTCAACAGATATTTATTTAGATGAAAATCTTCGATGAACCCATGAGGAGGTTTCTTATACACTTGAACACATACAGGACATTTAGTAGTGGTATCCCCTGCGGCATGAGCGGGCATTGGGGGGCCGTGCCCGCCCGCAGAGTCTGCTGTGCCCGCCCTGGACTGGAAGCTTTTTATTTTATTTTGGGTTTTCTTTTTCAGTTCGGAGTGGCCGTGACTTTGTTATTTCTATCTCTACTTGTCGATCGTACAATTCAACCAATCCAACCAACGAATGAGGAAACTGCTAACCAATTACAGATAGAGGGGGCGGGTCACTGAGTCATACCTTTGTGCTATGGTCACCGTGGGCATAGCAGCAGTTCTGCTCCTTGTGCCCCCTAACTGCTGTAGTTAACTCTAGTATGACTGTTTACTTCAGTGCTCAACTTGACATCATGCTTATGTTTATTAGTGCATATGTTTATGCCTAAGCTTGACTTTTAAGTTAAATAAATGAACACAGCACTACACTATTTTTTGTTTGTCTTTAGATTTTGGGATGTAGTGCCCCTTTTTAGTGTGAGAAAAATTATTTCTCAGCACCGCTGGAGTGGTCACAGAGACACTGTTCAGCCTGAAGCAAATAATTCATTTTTCCTCAGCCGGGTCTGTAGTGGTCAGTTTAACATGACAAGATGCATTATCGTACACATTCACAGGGTGGCAGTACCTTATCAGTATAACGCCGTATGGCGTCTCAGCGCCGGAAACACGAGTCCTCCTCGACTATGATCAGTCTGGTTAGACAACATTCAGCTGGCAGACCTGTATTAAGCGCTCGGTGCCTGTTTTTGTATTTTGTAAAATACGTTTTAAGAAGACATACATATATTCCGCGCTGTGGTGGACACGCAACTCTAGACCAGTGGAGAATGTTGGACGCGTTTGGATTCATACCTTTACTCCAAAACATGAAACAAAGAGGATGGCAGTCATGGCGACATCGACCAAATTTGCTCGCAGTTTTGGTTTTGTTTTTATTTTTCAGAGCTGCCTCAGCACAACTGAAATACTCCATATCCGAAGAGCTCAAAGAGGGAAGTTTCGTTGGGAATATAGCTAAAGATCTGGGAATTGACTTGAATTTGATGAAGCAGAGGGGATTCCGTATTATCTCCGGCTCAACCGAACCTCTTTTCAAGGTAAATGAGAACGACGGGGTCCTTTATGCGAACCAGAAAATAGACCGAGAGGAAGTATGTAAGGAGAGCAGTGCATGTTTAATAAACCTTAAAACTGTTCTCGAAAATCCACTAGAAGTACATTATGTCACCGTGGAGATAACGGATTTAAACGACCACTCTCCCACATTTCCAGAGAAAACAAAGAGGCTAGAGATCTCAGAGTCTGCCTTACCAGGGGCGCGATATCAGTTGCAAAATGCCAACGATCCGGATGGAGGCACAAACTCGGTCCAACAATATAAAATCAGTCAAAATGATCATTTTCGTTTAGAAATTAAAGATCGCGGGAGAGATGGTAAAACTCCAATTTTACAATTACAGAGACAGCTTGACAGAGAGGCCAAACGTAGCCATATATTAACGCTGACGGCTATAGATGGCGGAAATCCCCCAAAGACAGGCACAGTTGAAATATACATAGATGTTCTTGATGTTAATGACAACATGCCAGTTTTCACCAAAGACACATATGCAGCCGTGCTACAAGAGAACGCGCCGGTTGGCACAACGGTCATCCAAGTTAACGCAACCGATCTGGACGACGGTCCAAACGGTGAAGTTTTTTATTCATTTGGCACTGATGTGAAGGGTAAAATTCGTGAGCTGTTTGATATCGACTCCGTTACTGGGGAGATCATTGTGAAAGGCCGTGTGGACTTTGAGGAACAGGATAGCTATGACATTGACATACAGGCTTCTGATAAGGGAAGTATTCCTTTCAGAACAGATAAAAGTGTTATCATTAAAATTGGAGATTTGAACGATAATCCTCCTGAGATAGAAGTGGCGTCGCTGTCAAGTGCTGTTTCAGAAGACTCCAGACCAGGAACAACCGTAGCGCTTATCAGCATCACGGATTTAGACTCTGGAATGAATGGCAAAATAATCAGCTATGTAACTGAGGACAGCCCGTTTACATTATCCCCATCAATACAAGATAACATGTTTGCTGTTGTCACTAAGTCACAGCTTGACCGAGAACAACAATCAAGCTATGACATTACAATAATCGCTAAAGACGCAGGTGAACCAGCTTTAACATCTGAAAAGACTATATGTGTTTTTGTGTCAGATACAAATGATAACAGTCCCAAGTTCTCTGTGAGCCCCTATACTTTCTACATCATCGAAAATAACCCGCCTGGAGCCTCTGTGTTTTCTGTTAGAGCCTCTGATCGTGACCAGGGAGATAATGCGCTTATTTCGTATCATATTCTCAGGAATGCAGCTAATGAAAATAAACTGGCATCATATCTCAGCATAAACTCTGAGAATGGAGAGATTTCGGCGCTAAAAAGTTTTGACTTTGAGACTCTGAAAACGTTCCAGTTCCAAGTTGTTGCCACAGATTCAGGAACTCCGTCACTAAGCAGCAACGTCACAGTGAACGTGTTCATTCTGGATCAGAACGACAACGCTCCAGTCATCCTGTATCCAGTCAGCTCTAACGGGTCTGCTGAAGGTGTGGAGGAGATTCCCCGCAATGTGAACGCAGGACACTTGGTGACCAAAGTCAGAGCCTATGACGCTGATATAGGATATAACGGCTGGTTACTGTTCTCACTGCAGGAAGTTACTGACCACAGTCTCTTTGGTTTGGACCGCTATACAGGACAGATAAGAACACTCCGCTCATTCACAGAGACAGACGAGGCTGAGCATAAACTGCTCATACTGGTGAAAGACAATGGCAACGTTTCACTCTCAGCAACAGCTACTGTGATTGTCAAAATTGTGGAGCCCAAAGAGGCTTTTGCTGCTTCTGATGTTAAAAATCCAACAAAGGACGATCAAGATAATAATGTGACTTTTTACCTGATGATAACTTTGGGATCAGTTTCAGCACTTTTCCTCATCAGCATCATTGTGCTGATTGCAATGCAGTGCTCTAAATCCACAGACTATACTTCTAAATATCTACCAGAGCCTAATTATGATGGGACACTGTGTCACAGCATCCAGTACAGATCTGGAGACAAACGCTACATGTTAGTTGGACCCAGAATGAGTATAGGATCTACTATAGTCCCAGGCAGCCATGCAAATACACTAGTGCTCCCTGACAGGAGGAGGACATCTGAAGAGGTAAGCTCAGTTGTTTGACTCTCCCTCCTGTTACTTTTATAGCCTATTTATGTGAATAACATTAGCTGTGATTACACGGTTGCTTTCATAAACATTTGTATTATGGCAATGTAAGCCATCTTCATGTGGTGTAGCTCTGATGCGCTGCTGGTTTAGCCAAGTGGATGCTGTCGCTGTCCGTGGTGCTGAACCATTCTTAAGCATGTCCCTCTTTTTCTGGAACAAGGCGACACTCTCATTTGCAGCATGTTAAATATCGGTAATATAATGTAAAGTGAGAGTTATGTGGATTTATGGAGTTATGTAGATGTTGAATACAGGTGTCATCTTTGCCTCGTCTGTGCTTTATAAGTGGAAATATGTCAGGTCGATTGTCTTCATTGTTTAAAAAAAGCTTTATTTTTACAATACAATTAATAGCATTGCAAATGCAGTACTGCAGTGTGATTCTGGGTCACTTGGTGTCAGTATAATAACAAATAATGCTTTCACATGTTTTCGTCATAGCCACTAGACCCATCCCCTCTCCCTTTGGAGTCAAAAGCCATCATTGACGGAACCGTATACGTTCTGTCGGATTTAATGCTTAGCTTAAAAACATCATAATGCTCTGTTGGCGGATGGTTGGATTACGATAACAAATGTAACGGAGCAATTTTACGTTAGTATAGCTCTTTGAAAGCTGTGATTATTTTAAATCTTTCACCTTCACATCATGGAACAAAGACGACGCCAGACGCAAGGAGGGAGGACAAAGTGGGTTGCCTACATGATGGTCTTGGTTACGTTTTGGAGTAGAGCCTCAGGACAGTTCCGCTATTCCATGTACGAGGAAGTGAAAGAAGGAACTGCTGTCGGAAATATTGCTAAGGATTTGGGTGTCGATAAGACCACACTAAAGGCGAGGGGGTACCGTATTGTCTACGGCACGACAGAGCCTCCTTTTCGTGTAAATCAGGATGATGGTATCCTGTATGTGAACCGAAAAATTGACAGAGAGGAAGTGTGCGACCGCAGCAAGGTTTGTCTGATCGACTTAAAAGCCGTGTTAGAAAACCCACTGGAGGTGCACTATGTAGCGGTGGAGATCCTGGACGTGAACGACCACGCACCAAGCTTCCCCGAAAATGAAAAGATGTTAGAGATTTCTGAATCCGCATTACCAGGAGCACGATTTCAGTTGCAAGCTGCGCGTGATGCCGACAGTGGTTCATTATCCGTTCAGCAGTATAAGCTGAGCCAGAATGAACATTTTCGCTTGGAAGTGAAAGATCGTGGTGAGGACCGTAAAACTCCGAGTTTAATTCTTCAAAAGTCACTCGATAGAGAATCTGCCAGGACGCATGCGTTACTTCTGACAGCTATCGATGGAGGTAAACCTCCGCGATCTGGTAACATGACAATAATTATAGATGTTTTCGATGTCAATGACAACCCCCCGGTTTTCACCCAGGATTCCTATACTGTGCAGCTAAAAGAAAATTCTCCTATTGGTACAACTGTGATTCAAGTTAATGCAACAGATTTGGATGAAGGTTCAAATGGCGAAGTTGTTTATTCATTTGGAAATGATGTTGATGCACGGGCACGTGCACATTTTAATTTAAATTCAATGACTGGAGTTATTACTGTGGCAGGGAGCATAGACTTCGAAGAATGTCGCAGATACGAAATTGATATTCAGGCATCAGACAAAGCTGTGGCTACACTTGCTACGGACAAAAGTGTTATTATACACATTGTTGACGTAAACGACAATGCGCCAGAGATTGAAGTGACATCTTTTTCACGTGCGCTCCCGGAAGATTCAAAACCAGGAACCACAGTGGCCTTAATTAGTGTTAAAGATTCGGACTCTGGTCTCAACGGAAAAGTTGTGTGTTACATTAGCCAAGATGTCCCCTTTATGCTCACTCCATCTTTACAGAATAATATGTATTCTCTGGTGACAAAATTGCTTTTGGATCGAGAGCAGCAGTCGCAATATAATGTAACAATTATAGGTAAAGACGCAGGTGAACCATCCTTATCATCAGAAAAAAATATAAAAATTGTTGTATCAGATGTGAATGACAACAGCCCAGTGTTTTCACAGAACCCATATACTTTCTACATAACTGAGAATAACAACCCGGGGGCGTCTATTTTATCAGTGTCAGCCCGTGATGATGACGAGGGTACTAATGCTCTTATTTCATATCATATATTAAGGGACAGAGGGAGAGAACATTTGTTTGCCTCCTATCTGAATGTTAACAGTGAAAATGGAGATATTTTGGCGCTGAAAAGTTTCGACTTTGAGACTCTGAAAACGTTCCAGTTCCATGTTGTTGCCACAGATTCAGGAACTCCGTCACTAAGCAGCAACGTCACAGTGAACGTGTTCATTCTGGATCAGAACGACAACGCTCCAGTCATCCTGTATCCAGTCAGCTCTAACGGGTCTGCTGAAGGTGTGGAGGAGATTCCCCGCAATGTGAACGCAGGACACTTGGTGACCAAAGTCAGAGCCTATGACGCTGATATAGGATATAACGGCTGGTTACTGTTCTCACTGCAGGAAGTTACTGACCACAGTCTCTTTGGTTTGGACCGCTATACAGGACAGATCAGAACACTCCGCTCATTCACAGAGACAGACGAGGCTGAGCATAAACTGCTCATACTGGTGAAAGACAATGGCAACGTTTCACTCTCAGCAACAGCTACTGTGATTGTCAAAGTTGTGGAGCCCAAAGAGGCTTTTGCTGCTTCTGATGTTAAAAGTGCAGCTAAAGTTGACGACGATGACAATGTCACATTTTATCTGATCATAACTCTGGGATCAGTTACTGTGCTTTTCCTCATCAGTATCATTGTGCTGATTGCAATGCAGTGCTCTAAATCCACAGACTATACTTCTAAATATCTACAAGAGCCTAATTATGATGGGACACTGTGTCACAGCATCCAGTACAGATCTGGAGACAAACGCTACATGTTAGTTGGACCCAGAATGAGTATAGGATCTACTATAGTCCCAGGCAGCCATGCAAACACACTAGTGCTCCCTGACAGGAGGAAGACATCTGAAGAGGTAAGAGTGATTTTTGGATCTTTTGATTTTCCCTTTCCCCGCATACCTAACACGTTGTGTAAAAGGTTTTGAAAAGCGCTCTCTAGTGGTGACTCTCTCTTTCTCTAGAAATGGGAGGGCACAGTCAGTACATGGGCATTTTTTAAAACAGTTTCAGAATTTGTGATTTATTTTGTTTTTTCAACAACATAAGCTTTTTTAAAAACATTTTAAAGGCTACTGGCTGTATGTTCATTTACCATCAGTTGGCAGCTGTGGTTCACGGTGTTGAATGTTAGCGACATCCTCCCATAGATTTATTGCTTTAGTATGCCTGCATTGCAAAAAGAAAGACCAAGGTTGCACCATGTGTCTTTAGTCTCCGTTGAAGAACTGACCACTACTGTAGTCTGTGTGAATAACAATTTCAACGCTTGGTGTCAGTGTAGTTCAGTGAGTCTGTGCGTCAAGCAACATTTTATATGTCACGAGCTTTATTTGGACCGACCCCTTGCATTTTACTCAGACAGCATACGTGAGCGTAAAATAGCGATTGGCAGCAGCGAGTGCGTTTTATTTTCAGCAGTTTTTGTAAAAACAGATGTTGGCCTCGTTTAGAAACATAACGGATTATGTCTCGTTGATTTCACGACGTTGTTAATGGACTATTCTTTATCGCCTTCAAGTCATGGAACAAAGAGGACGCAAATCATGGAGGGAGCGACAGTTTTGGTTTGCCCTCATGGTTGTTTTGGATATTTTATGGAGCGGAGCTTCTGCACAGATCAGATATTCCGTGTCTGAGGAGGTTCAAGATGAAACCGTGGTCGGGAATATAGCTAAGGATTTGGGATTAGATAAGACTGCAATAAAGGACAGAGGATATCGCATTGTGGCAGGTTCAACACAGCCCCTCTTTCAAGTGAATCAAAACGACGGTATGTTGTATGTGAAAAGAAGAATAGACAGGGAGGAGGTTTGCGACCGGACCACCCCGTGTTTGATCAATCTGAAAACCGTGCTGGAAAACCCGCTGGAGATCCACTACGTGGCAGTGGAAATACTTGATATAAATGACCACTCGCCTACTTTTCCAGAGAAAGAGAAAAGGCTTGAGATCTCCGAGTCAGCCTTACCAGGAGCGAGATTTCAACTACAGGCTGCGCGCGACCCCGATGTAGGCCAGTTATCCATTCAGCAATATAAACTCAGCCATAACGACTATTTTAGATTAGAAGTGAAGGATAGAGGCGAGGACCGGAAAGTACCATTTCTAGTTCTGCAGAAGCAGCTGGACAGAGAGACAGTCGGAAAACATAAGCTGCGTCTGACAGCGGTTGATGGAGGAAAACCGGTGAAGTCTGGCGCTATAGACATTATTGTGGATGTACTTGATGTTAATGACAACTCCCCGGTGTTTACTAACGAGTTTTATTCTACCACACTTAAAGAAAACGTTCCCGTTGGAACAATAGTGATTCAGGTAAATGCAACAGATTTGGACCAGGGTGCAAATGGCGACGTAATATATTCTTTTGGTAATGAAGTGGATTTAAAAGTAATGGATATCTTTAGTATAGATGCTGATACTGGTGAAATTAAAGTAACAGGTCAAATAGACTTCGAGAAATATAAAAGTTATGAAATTGACATTCAGGCGTCTGATAAAGGACACGTTCCTCTAACAACTGATAAAAGTGTGATGATAACCGTCATTGATGTTAATGATAATGCACCTGAGATAGAAGTCACATCATTTTCTAGCTCAATCAGGGAGGATTCAAAGACAGGAACCACAGTGGCCCTGATTAGTGTCAGTGATTTAGACTCTGGAATCAATGGTAAAGTCATTTGCACAATCAAAGAAGAAGTTCCTTTTGCTCTATCGCCATCACTACAAGAAAACATGTACGCTGTTGTAACCAGGTCGCAGCTGGACAGGGAAATGGTTTCCCAATTTGATGTTACAATTATTGCAAAAGACTCGGGTGATCCGTTATTTTCAACTGAAAGGACCATCAGCGTTGTAGTATCAGATGTAAATGACAACAGTCCAGAGTTTTTATCAAGCCCTTATGTATTCTATATGACCGAGAATAACGGCCCCGGAGCCTCGGTATTTTCTGTTAAAGCATCTGATCAAGATGAAAGTGATAACGCTCTTGTTTCATATCATATTTTCAAAGAAGCAGTCGGAGATAATAAGTTGACCTCATATCTCAACATAAACTCTGAAAATGGAGAAATTTTGGCTCTAAAAAGTTTTGACTTTGAGACTCTGAAAACGTTCCAGTTCCAAGTTGTTGCCACAGATTCAGGAACTCCGTCACTAAGCAGCAACGTCACAGTGAACGTGTTCATTCTGGATCAGAACGACAACGCTCCAGTCATCCTGTATCCAGTCAGCTCTAACGGGTCTGCTGAAGGTGTGGAGGAGATTCCCCGCAATGTGAACGCAGGACACTTGGTGACCAAAGTCAGAGCCTATGACGCTGATATAGGATATAACGGCTGGTTACTGTTCTCACTGCAGCAAGTTACTGACCACAGTCTCTTTGGTTTGGACCGCTATACAGGACAGATCAGAACACTCCGCTCATTCACAGAGACAGACGAGGCTGAGCATAAACTGCTCATACTGGTGAAAGACAATGGCAACGTTTCACTCTCAGCAACAGCTACTGTGATTGTCAGAGTTGTGGAGCCCAAAGAGGCTTTTGCTGCTTCTGATGTTAAAAGTGCAGCTAAAGTTGACGACGATGACAATGTCACATTTTATCTGATGATAACTTTGGGGTCAGTTTCTGTACTTTTCCTCATCAGTATCATTGTGCTGATTGCAATGCAGTGCTCTAAATCCACAGACTATACTTCTAAATATCTACCAGAGCCTAATTATGATGGGACACTGTGTCACAGCATCCAGTACAGATCTGGAGACAAACGCTACATGTTAGTTGGACCCAGAATGAGTATAGGATCTACTATTGTCCCAGGCAGCCATGCGAACACACTCGTGCTCCCTGACAGGAGGAGGACATCTGAAGAGGTAAGACATAAACAAGCATTTACTTTTGAATTATACAGATATCGAGCATGCTATGTTTAGAGGAAACAATATACTTTTTTGTTGAAATGTGAGGCAAACTTTTCAATTAAGCGAACAATATCAGAAAATTTCTTTCCCAATGATTGTTTTTTTCCCCCAAATATGGTTAAAATTGATGTATCTGAGAAGTTCCTATAGTCCATGTTTTAAAATGGTTTCTTAGTCAATGTGGAAAGTAAATTTTTAACGGAAAAAATAACAATAATAATGCTTGATTGAGGTTAGGGAAACATTGTGGTCCTGGACTGGCACTGACTGTTGCAGAGTATATAAATCCAAAGTTCATATTTGTGGTATAAGAACGACATTTGTAGTAGATGAGGAGTTTTATGAAAACTGTGGCATGTTTGTTGATTACCATATTTGTTTGCTTATGTCACACAAACTGCACCATGTGCTGTCATGGGGCTGTATTTGTGTATTAGTCTTAGCATTTAATCCGTTGGTTGTTCTTTCATTGTATATTGCAGATGTGAGCCTGTATTGAGCATTATATCAGTCAATTCTTAATCATGAATTTCATCACTGCTCTGGAAAGTTTTATCAGCATTTTTATTGCTCTTTTATACAGTTTTGATTTTGGAAACTGCTATTTTACACTTCTTGCTGGCCATAATGTGATTAGTGCTTGTTGGTCGAGTGTTTTTTTTTAATTGATCTTAACTGATTGTTTTTTGTATTTTTAGTAGATGTCTATTTAAATTGTGAATGCTATAAATGGGTAGTTAAAATTATTGTTGTTTGTAAGATCAGATGAGAAGATGCTTGCTTCCAACAAAGGAGAGGTGGCTGATAGCAGATACAGGAGCATGTTGCATTAGCAGTGTCACTGTACCCACGAGCCATATAAAACACTGAATGTAGTATTTCATAGAAATTGGTAACATGTAATTCCATGACAAAATAAAATATGCTGGAGTTTACTATAAAGTTGAGACATAATTATAATGCTTTCACCATACATATGTAACTAGACTCAGTTGCAATCAGTGGTAGT
>CAMQGK010000294.1:0-11329 GCA_947000775.1 Pterois miles | reverse complement strand
AGACTGGGCCTTTGCAGTGCCTGGGCCCAGCAGTGCCTGGGCACAGTGACTGGGCTCAGCAGTGACCGGGGTCCGCTGTGACCGGGCAGCTGACCGGGCACAGAGACTGGGCTCAGAAGTGACTGGGCTCATCAGGACCGGGCTCAGCGGTGACCGGGCTCAGCATTGACCGGGCTCAGCGGTGACCGGGCTCAGCGGTGACTGGGCTAAGCGGTGACTGGGTTCAGAGGTGACTGGGCTAAGCGGTGACTGGGTTCAGAGGTAACTGGGCTAAGCGGTGACTGGGTTCAGAGGTGACTGGGCTCAGTGACTGGGCTCAGCGCTGGCTGGGCTCAGCGGTGACTGGGCAGTGACCGGGCTCAAGGACTGGTCTCAGAGACTAGGTTCAGAGACTGGGCTCAGAGACTGAGCTCAGCAGTGACCGGGCTCGGAGACTGAGCTCAGCAGTGACCGGGCTCAGAGACCGGACTCAGCAGTGACTGGGCTCAGCAGTGACCGGATTAAGTGACTGGGCTCAGCAGTGACCGGGCTCAGTGATTGGGCTGAGCAGTGACTGGGCTCGGTCACTGGTCTCAGCAGTGACTGGTCTCAGAGACCGGGTTCAGAGACTGGGCTCAGAGACTGAGCTCAGCAGTGACCGGGCTCAGAGACTGGGCTCAGCAGTGACCGGGCTCAGAGACTGGGCTCAGCAGTGACCAGGCTCAGAGACCGGGCTCAGCGGTGACTGGGCTCAGAGACCGGGCTCAGTGACTGGGCTCAGCAGTGACCGGGCTCAGAGACTGGTCTCAGCAGTGACTGGGCTCAGCGACTGGGCTCAGCAGTGACTGGGCTAGGTGACTGGGCAGTGACCGGGCTCAGAGACTGGGCTCAGCAGTGCCTCGGCTCAGAGCCTGGGCTCAGCAGTGCCTGGGCTCAGAGACCGGGCTCAGCAGTGCCTGGGCTCAGAGACCGGAGCTCAGTAGTGACCGGGCTCAGAGACTGGGCTCAGCAGTTAATGGGCTCAGTGACTGGGTTCAGCGGTGACCGGGCTCGGTGACCGGGCTCAGTGACTGGGCTCAGAAGTGACTGGGCTCAGTGACTGGGCTCAGAAGTGACTGGGCTCAGCGGTGACTGGGCTCAGCGGTGACTGGGCAGTGACCGGCTCAAGGACTGGTCTCAGAGACTAGGTTCAGAGACTGGGCTCAGAGACTGAGCTCAGCAGTGACCGGGCTCGGAGACTGAGCTCAGCAGTGACCGGGCTCAGAGACCGGACTCAGCAGTGACTGGGCTCAGCAGTGACCGGGCTCCGTGACCGGGCAGTGACCGGGCTCAGAGACTGGGCTCGGTGACCGGGCTCAGTGACTGGGCTCAGAAGTAACTGGGCTCAGAAGTGACTGGGCTCAGCGGTGACTGGGCTCAGCGGTGACTGGGCAGTGACCGGGCTCAAGGACTGGTCTCAGAGACTAGGTTCAGAGACTGGGCTCAGAGACTGAGCTCAGCAGTGACCGGGCTCGGAGACTGAGCTCAGCAGTGACTGGGCTCAGCAGTGACCGGATTAAGTGACTGGGCTCAGCAGTGAGTGGGCTAGGTGACTGGGCAGTGACCGGGCTCAGAGACTGGGCTCAGCAGTGCCTCGGCTCAGAGCCTGGGCTCAGCAGTGCCTGGGCTCAGAGACCGGGCTCAGCAGTGCCTGGGCTCAGAGACCGGGCTCAGTAGTGACCGGGCTCAGAGACTGGGCTCAGCAGTTAATGGGCTCAGTGACTGGGTTCAGCGGTGACCGGGCTCGGTGACCGGGCTCAGTGACTGGGCTCAGTGACTGGGCTCAGAAGTGACTGGGCTCAGTGACTGGGCTCACCCCCCCCCCCCCCCCCCCCCCCCCCCCCCCCCCCCCCCCCCCCCCCCCCCCCCCCCCCCCCCCCCCCCCCCCCGCGGTGACTGAGCTCAGAGACTGGGTGCAGCAGTGCCTGGGCTCAGTGACTGGGCTCAGCAGTGACCGGGCTCCGTGACCGGGCAGTGACCGGGCTCAGAGACTGGGCTCAGAGGTGACCGGGCTCGGTGACCGGGCTCGGTGACCGGGCGCAGTGACTGGGCTCAGAAGTGACTGGGCTTAGAAGTGACTGGGCTCAGCGGTGACTGGGCTCAGCGGTGACTGGGCAGTGACCGGGCTCAAGGACTGGTCTCAGAGACTAGGTTCAGAGACTGGGCTCAGAGACTGAGCTCAGCAGTGACCGGGCTCGGAGACTGAGCTCAGCAGTGACCGGGCTCAGAGACCGGACTCAGCAGTGACTGGGCTCAGCAGTGACCGGATTAAGTGACTGGGCTCAGCAGTGACCGGGCTCAGTGATTGTGCTGAGCAGTGACTGGGCTCGGTGACTGGTCTCAGCAGTGACTGGTCTCAGAGACCGGGTTCAGAGACTGGGCTCAGAGACTGAGCTCAGCAGTGACCGGGCTCAGAGACTGGGCTCAGCAGTGACCGGGCTCAGAGACTGGGCTCAGCAGTGACCAGGCTCAGAGACCGGGCTCAGCGGTGACTGGGCTCAGCGGTGACTGGGCTCAGCGGTGACTGAGCTCAGAGACTGGGTGCAGCAGTGCCTGGGCTCAGTGACTGGGCTCAGCAGTGACCGGGCTCAGCAGTGACCGGGCTCAGCAGTGACCGGGCTCAGCAGTGACCGGGCTCGGAGACCGGGCTCGGTGACTGGGCTCAGAGGTGACCGGGCTCAGCGTTGACCGGGCTCAGCGGTGACTGGGTTCAGAGGTGACTGGGCTAAGTGGTGACTGGGTTCAGAGGTGACTGGGCTAAGTGGTGACTGGGCTCAGAGGTGACTGGGCTCAGCGGTGACTGGGCTCAGCGGTGACCGGGCTCAGCGGTGACTGGGCTAAGAGGTGACTGGGTTCAGAGGTGACTGGGCTAAGTGGTGACTGGGTTCAGAGGTGACTGGGCTCAGTGACTGGGCTCAGCGGTGACCGGGCTAAGTGACTGGGCTCAGCAGTGACCGGGCTCACCATTGACCGGGCTCAGCAGTGACCGGGCTCAGCGGTGACTGGGCTATGCGGTGACTGGGTTCAGCAGTGACTGGGCTCAGTGACTGGGCTCAGCAGTGACCGGACTCAGTGACTGGGCTCAGCAGTGACCGGGCTCAGAGACTGGTCTCAGCAGTGACTGAGCTCAGCAGAGACCGGGTTCAGAGACTGGGCTCAGAGACTGAGCTCAGCAGTGACCGGGCTCAGAGACTGGGCTCAGCAGTGACCGGGCTCAGAGACTGGGCTCAGCAGTGACCAGGCTCAGAGACCGGGCTCAGCGGTGACTGGGCTCAGAGACCGGGCTCAGTGACTGGGCTCAGCAGTGACCGGGCTCAGCGACTGGGCTCAGCAGTGACTGGGCTAGGTGACTGGGCAGTGACCGGGCTCAGAGACTGGGCTCAGCAGTGACTGGGCTCAGCAGTGACCGGATTAAGTGACTGGGCTCAGCAGTGACTGGGCTAGGTGACTGGGCAGTGACCGGGCTCAGAGACTGGGCTCAGCAGTGCCTCGGCTCAGAGCCTGGGCTCAGCAGTGCCTGGGCTCAGAGACCGGGCTCAGCAGTGCCTGGGCTCAGAGACCGGGCTCAGTAGTGACCGGGCTCAGAGACTGGGCTCAGCAGTTAATGGGCTCAGTGACTGGGTTCAGCGGTGACCGGGCTCGGTGACCGGGCTCAGTGACTGGGCTCAGAAGTGACTGGGCTCAGAAGTGACTGGGCTCAGCGGTGACTGGGCTCAGCGGTGACTGGGCAGTGACCGGGCTCAAGGACTGGTCTCAGAGACTGGGCTCAAGGACTGGTCTCAGAGACTGAGCTCAGCAGTGACCGGGCTCGGAGACTGAGCTCAGCAGTGACCGGGCTCAGAGACCGGACTCAGCAGTGACTGGGCTCAGCAGTGACCGGGCTCAGTGACTGGGCTCAGCAGTGACCGGGCTCAGTGATTGGGCTGAGCAGTGACTGGGCTCGGTGACTGGTCTCAGCAGTGACTGGTCTCAGAGACCGGGTTCAGAGACTGGGCTCAGAGATTGAGCTCAGCAGTGACCGGGCTCAGAGACTGGGCTCAGCAGTGACCGGGCTCAGAGACTGGGCTCAGCAGTGACCAGGCTCAGAGACCGGGCTCAGCGGTGACTGAGCTCAGAGACTGGGCTCAGAAGTGACCGGGCTCGGTGACCGGGCTCGGTGACCGGGCTCAGTGAGTGGGCTCAGAAGTGACTGGGCTCAGCGGTGACTGGGCTCAGCGGTGACTGGGCAGTGACCGGGCTCAAGGACTGGTCTCAGAGACTAGGTTCAGAGACTGGGCTCAGAGACTGAGCTCAGCAGTGACCGGGCTCGGAGACTGAGCTCAGCAGTGACCGGGCTCAGAGACCGGACTCAGCAGTGACTGGGCTCAGCAGTGACCGGATTAAGTGACTGGGCTCAGCAGTGACCGGGCTCAGTGATTGGGCTGAGCAGTGACTGGGCTCGGTCACTGGTCTCAGCAGTGACTGGTCTCAGAGACCGGGTTCAGAGACTGGGCTCAGAGACTGAGCTCAGCAGTGACCGGGCTCAGAGACTGGGCTCAGAAGTGACCGGGCTCGGAGACCGGGCTCGGTGACCGGGCTCAGCAGTGACTGGGCTCGGTGAATGGGCTCAGAGACCGGGCTCAGAGACCGGGCTCAGAAGTGACTGGGCGCAGCGGTGACTGGGCTCAGCAGTGACTGGGCTCGGAGACCGGGCTCTGCAGAGACTGGGCTCAGCAGTGACCGAGCTCAGTACAGAATGGGCTCAGCAGTGACCGGGCTCGATGACTGGGCTCGGAGACCGGGCTCGGAGACTGGGCTCAGAGACTGGGCTCAGCAGTGACCGGGCTCAGCAGTGACCGGGCTCAGCAGTGACCGGGCTCGGAGACCGGGCTCAGAGGTGACCGGGCTCAGCAGTGACCGGGCTCGGTGACTGGGCTCAGAGGTGACCGGGCTCAGCGTTGACCGGGCTCAGCGGTGCCTGGGCTCAGCGGTGACTGGGTTCAGAGGTGACTGGGCTAAGTGGTGACTGGGTTCAGAGGTGACTGGGCTAAGTGGTGACTGGGCTCAGAGGTGACTGGGCTCAGCGGTGACTGGGCTCAGAGGTGACCGGGCTCAGCGGTGACTGGGCTAAGCGGTGACTGGGTTCAGAGGTGACTGGGCTCAGCGGTGACTGGGCTCAGCGGTGACCGGGCTCAGCGGTGACTGGGCTAAGCGGTGACCGGGTTCAGAGGTGATGGGCTAAGGGTGACTGGGTTTAGAAGGTGACTGGGCTCAGTGACCGGGCTCAGCGGTGACTGGGCTAAGCGGTGACTGGGTTCAGAGGTGACTGGGCTAAGTGGTGACTGGGTTCAGAGAGTGACTGGGCTCAGTGACTGGGCTCAGCGGTGACCGGGCTAAGTGACTGGGCTCAGCAGTGACCGGGCTCAGAGACTGGTCTCAGCAGTGACTGAGCTCAGCAGTGACTGGGCTCGGTGACTGGGCAGTGACCGGGCTCAGAGACCGGGCTCAGCAGTGCCTCGGCTCAGAGACTGGGCTCAGCAGTGCCTGGGCTCAGAGACCGGGCTCAGCAGAGACTGGGCTCGGTGACCGGGCTCAGCAGAGACTGGGCTCGGTGACCGGGCTCAGCAGAGACTGGGCTCGGTGACTGGGCTCAGCAGTGACCGGGCTCGGTGACTGGGCTCGGAGACCGGGCTCAGCAGTGACCGGGCTCAGAGACTGGGCTCAGCAGTGACCAGGCTCAGAGACCGGGCTCAGCGGTGACTGGGCTCAGCGGTGACTGGGCTCAGCGGTGACTGGGCTCAGCAGTGACTGAGCTCAGAGACTGGGTGCAGCAGTGCCTGGGCTCAGTGACTGGGCTCAGCAGTGACCGGGCTCCGTGACCGGGCAGTGACCGGGCTCAGAGACTGGGCTCAGAAGTGACCGGGCTCGGAGACCGGGCTCTGTGACCGGGCTCAGCAGTGACTGGGCTCAGTGAATGGGCTCAGAGACCGGGCTCAGAGACTGGGCTCAGAAGTGACTGGGCGCAGCGGTGACTGGGCTCAGCAGTGACTGGGCTCGGAGACCGGGCTCTGCAGAGACTGGGCTCAGCAGTGACCGAGCTCAGTACAGAATGGGCTCAGCAGTGACCGGGCTCGGTGACTGGGCTCGGAGACCGGGCTCGGAGACTGGGCTCAGCAGTGACCGGGCTCAGCAGTGACCGGGCTCAGCAGTGACCGGGCTCGGAGACCGGGCTCGGTGACTGGGCTCAGAGGTGACCGGGCTCAGCGTTGACCGGGCTCAGCGGTGACTGGGTTCAGAGGTGACTGGGCTAAGTGGTGACTGGGTTCAGAGCTGACTGGGCTAAGTTGTGACTGGGCTCAGAGGTGACTGGGCTCAGCGGTGACTGGGCTCAGAGGTGACCGGGCTCAGCGGTGACTGGGCTAAGCGGTGACTGGGTTCAGAGGTGACCGGGCTCAGCGGTGACTGGGCTCAGCGGTGACCGGGCTCAGCGGTGACTGGGCTAAGCGGTGACTGGGTTCAGAGGTGACTGGGCTAAGTGGTGACTGGGTTCAGAGGTGACTGGGCTCAGTGACTGGGCTCAGCGGTGACCGGGCTAAGTGACTGGGCTCAGCAGTGACCGGGCTCACCATTGACCGGGCTCAGCAGTGACCGGGCTCAGCGGTGACTGGGCTATGCGGTGACTGGGTTCAGAGGTGACTGGGCTCAGCAGTGACTGGGCTCAGTGACTGGGCTCAGCAGTGACCGGACTCAGTGACTGGGCTCAGCAGTGACCGGGCTCAGAGACTGGTCTCAGCAGTGACTGAGCTCAGCAGTGACTGGGCTCGGTGACTGGGCAGTGACCGGGCTCAGAGTCCGGGCTCAGCAGTGCCTCGGCTCAGAGACTGGGCTCAGCAGTGCCTGGGCTCAGAGACCGGGCTCAGCAGAGACTGGGCTCGGTGACCGGGCTCAGCAGAGACTGGGCTCGGTGACTGGGCTCAGCAGTGACCGGGCTCGGTGACTGGGCTCGGAGACCGGGCTCGGTGACCGGGCTAAGTGACTGGGCTCAGCAGTGACTTGGCTCAGAGACTGGGCTCAGCAGTGACTGGGCTCAGCAGTGACCGGGCTCGGTGACCGGGCAGTGACTGGGCTCAGAGACTGGGCTCAGAGGTGACTGGGCTCAGCAGTGACTGGACTCAGCGGTGACCGGGATCAGAGACTGGGCTCAGAGACTGGGCTCAGAAGTGACTGGGCTTAGAGACTGGGCTCAGCAGTGACTGGGCTCAGTGACTGGGCTCAGCAGTGACCGGGCTTAGAGACTGGTCTCAGCAGTGACTAGGCTGCTGACTGGGCAGTGACCGGGCTCAGCAGTGACTGGGCTCAGAAGTGACCGGGCTCGGTGACTGGGCTCAGCAGTGACCGGACTCAGTGACTGGGCTCAGCAGTGACCGGGCTCAGAGACTGGTCTCAGCAGTGACTGAGCTCAGCAGAGACCGGGTTCAGAGACTGGGCTCAGAGGGACTGGAGCTCAGCAGTGACCGGGCTCAGAGACTGGGCTCAGCAGTGACCGGGCTCAGAGACTGGGCTCAGCAGTGACCAGGCTCAGAGACCGGGCTCAGCGGTGACTGGGCTCAGAGACCGGGCTCAGTGACTGGGCTCAGCAGTGACCGGGCTCAGCGACTGGGCTCAGCAGTGACTGGGCTAGGTGACTGGGCAGTGACCGGGCTCAGAGACTGGGCTCAGCAGTGACTGGGCTCAGCAGTGACCGGATTAAGTGACTGGGCTCAGCAGTGACTGGGCTAGGTGACTGGGCAGTGACCGGGCTCAGAGACTGGGCTCAGCAGTGCCTCGGCTCAGAGCCTGGGCTCAGCAGTGCCTGGGCTCAGAGACCGGGCTCAGCAGTGCCTGGGCTCAGAGACCGGGCTCAGTAGTGACCGGGCTCAGAGACTGGGCTCAGCAGTTAATGGGCTCAGTGACTGGGTTCAGCGGTGACCGGGCTGGGTGACCGGGCTCAGTGACTGGGCTCAGAAGTGACTGGGCTCAGAAGTGACTGGGCTCAGCGGTGACTGGGCTCAGCGGTGACTGGGCAGTGACCGGGCTCAGGGACTGGTCTCAGAGACTGGGCTCAAGGACTGGTCTCAGAGACTGAGCTCAGCAGTGACCGGGCTCGAGACTGAGCTCAGCAGTGACCGGGCTCAGAGACCGGACTCAGCAGTGACTGGGCTCAGCAGTGACCGGGGCTCAGTGACTGGGCTCAGCAGTGACCGGGGGCTCAGTGATTGGGCTGAGCAGTGACTGGGCTCGGTGACTGGTCTCAGCAGTGACTGGTCTCAGAGACCGGGTTCAGAGACTGGGCTCAGAGATTGAGCTCAGCAGTGACCGGGCTCAGAGACTGGGCTCAGCAGTGACCGGGCTCAGAGACTGGGCTCAGCAGTGACCAGGCTCAGAGACCGGGCTCAGCGGTGACTGAGCTCAGAGACTGGGCTCAGAAGTGACCGGGCTCGGTGACCGGGCTCGGTGACCGGGCTCAGTGAGTGGGCTCAGAAGTGACTGGGCTCAGCGGTGACTGGGCTCAGCGGTGACTGGGCAGTGACCGGGCTCAAGGACTGGTCTCAGAGACTAGGTTCAGAGACTGGGCTCAGAGACTGAGCTCAGCAGTGACCGGGCTCGGAGACTGAGCTCAGCAGTGACCGGGCTCAGAGCCCGGACTCAGCAGTGACTGGGCTCAGCAGTGACCGGATTAAGTGACTGGGCTCAGCAGTGACCGGGCTCAGTGATTGGGCTGAGCAGTGACTGGGCTCGGTCACTGGTCTCAGCAGTGACTGGTCTCAGAGAACGGTTGCAGAGACTGGGCTCAGAGACTGAGCTCAGCAGTGACCGGGCTCAGAGACTGGGCTCAGAAGTGACCGGGCTCGGAGACCGGGCTCGGTGACCGGGCTCAGCAGTGACTGGGCTCGGTGAATGGGCTCAGAGACCGGGCTCAGAGACCGGGCTCAGAAGTGACTGGGCGCAGCGGTGACTGGGCTCAGCAGTGACTGGGCTCGGAGACCGGGCTCTGCAGAGACTGGGCTCAGCAGTGACCGAGCTCAGTACAGAATGGGCTCAGCAGTGACCGGGCTCGATGACTGGGCTCGGAGACCGGGCTCGGAGACTGGGCTCAGAGACTGGGCTCAGCAGTGACCGGGCTCAGCAGTGACCGGTCTCAGCAGTGACCGGGCTCGGAGACCGGGGGCTCAGAGGTGACCGGGCTCAGCAGTGACCGGGCTCGGTGACTGGGCTCAGAGGTGACCGGGCTCAGCGTTGACCGGGCTCAGCGGTGCCTGGGCTCAGCGGTGACTGGGTTCAGAGGTGACTGGGCTAAGTGGTGACTGGGTTCAGAGGTGACTGGGCTAAGTGGTGACTGGGCTCAGAGGTGACTGGGCTCAGCGGTGACTGGGCTCAGAGGTGACCGGGCTCAGCGGTGACTGGGCTAAGCGGTGACTGGGTTCAGAGGTGACTGGGCTCAGCGGTGACTGGGCTCAGCGGTGACCGGGCTCAGCGGTGACTGGGCTAAGCGGTGACTGGGTTCAGAGGTGACTGGGCTAAGTGGTGACTGGGTTTGGGGGGGGGGGAGGTGACTGGGCCAGGACTGGGCCAGCGGACCGGGCTAAGTGACTGGGCTCAGCAGTGACCGGGCTCAGGACTGGTCTCAGCAGTGACTGAGCTCAGCAGTGACTGGGCTCGGTGACTGGGCAGTGACCGGGCTCAGAGACCGGGCTCAGCAGTGCCTCGGCTCAGAGACTGGGCTCAAAAGTGCCTGGGCTCAGAGACCGGGCTCAGCAGAGACTGGGCTCGGTGACCGGGCTCAGCAGAGACTGGGCTCGGTGACCGGGCTCAGCAGAGACTGGGCTCGGTGACTGGGCTCAGCAGTGACCGGGCTCGGTGACTGGGCTCGGAGACCGGGCTCAGCAGTGACCGGGCTCAGAGACTGGGCTCAGCAGTGACCAGGCTCAGAGACCGGGCTCAGCGGTGACTGGGCTCAGCGGTGACTGGGCTCAGCGGTGACTGGGCTCAGCAGTGACTGAGCTCAGAGACTCAGTGCAGCAGTGCCTGGGCTCAGTGACTGGGCTCAGCAGTGACCGGGCCCGTGACCGGGCAGTGACCGGGCTCAGAGACTGGGCTCAGAAGTGACCGGGCTCGGAGACCGGGCTCTGTGACCGGGCTCAGCAGTGACTGGGCTCAGTGAATGGGCTCAGAGACCGGGCTCAGAGACTGGGCTCAGAAGTGACTGGGCGCAGCGGTGACTGGGCTCAGCAGTGACTGGGCTCGGAGACCGGGCTCAGCAGAGACTGGGCTCAGCAGTGACCGAGCTCAGTACAGAATGGGCTCAGCAGTGACCGGGCTGGGTGACTGGGCTCGGAGAACCGGCTCGGAGACTGGGCTCAGCAGTGACCGGGCTCAGCAGTGACCGGGCTCAGCAGTGACCGGGCTCGGAGACCGGGCTCGGTGACTGGGCTCAGAGGTGACCGGGCTCAGCGTTGACCGGGCTCAGCGGTGACTGGGTTCAGAGGTGACTGGGCTAAGTGGTGACTGGGTTCAGAGCTGACTGGGCTAAGTTGTGACTGGGCTCAGAGGTGACTGGGCTCAGCGGTGACTGGGCTCAGAGGTGACCGGGCTCAGCGGTGACTGGGCTCAGCGGTGACTGGGCTCAGAGGTGACCGGGCTCAGCGGTGACTGGGCTCAGCGGTGACCGGGCTCAGCGGTGACTGGGCTAAGCGGTGACTGGGTTCAGAGGTGACTGGGCTAAGTGGTGACTGGGTTCAGAGGTGACTGGGCTCAGTGACTGGGCTCAGCGGTGACCGGGCTAAGTGACTGGGCTCAGCAGTGACCGGGCTCACCATTGACCGGGCTCAGCAGTGACCGGGCTCAGCGGTGACTGGGCTATGCGGTGACTGGGTTCAGAGGGTGACTGGGCTCAGCAGTGACTGGGCTCAGTGACTGGGCTCAGCAGTGACCGGACTCAGTGACTGGGCTCAGTAGTGACCGGGCTCCAGAGACTGGTCTCAGCAGTGACTGAGCTCAGCAGTGACTGGGCTCGGTGACTTGGGCAGTGACCCGGGCTCAGAGTCCGAGCTCAGCAGTGCCTCGGCTCAGAGACTGGGCTCAGCAGTGCCTGGGCTCAGAGACCCGGGCTCAGCAGAGACTGGGCTCGGTGACCGGGCTCAGCAGAGACTGGGGGAAAGGGCTCGGTGACTGGGCTCAGCAGTGACCGGGCTCGGTGACTGGGCTCGGAGACCGGGCTCGGTGACCGGGCTAAGTGACTGGGCTCAGCAGTGACTTGGCTCCAGAGACTGGGCTCAGCAGTGACTGGGCTCAG
>CAMQGK010000291.1:0-130559 GCA_947000775.1 Pterois miles | reverse complement strand
AAGTGTGTTGGCAGAGCAGCCGTTGATCCACACTGCTGCATCAACATCTGGTAGGTAAGAGGCTATTGAAAGTGCAAGATCTCCACTTTTTGAAAGGCTTATTACACCAACTCCTTTACTGCCAACCTGTGGAAAAACAAGCAAACTATTAGCTGCTTTTTAGCATTTCTCGTGATGCCACACACATTGGCTCTTTTGTACATAAACATAAATGGAAATACACATTTTAGCCTCCGAGTAAATAAATTACAACTTTAGTGCCACAAGACGTGGTATTAAAAATAACACCAAACAAATTAGCAAAGGAAAAAAAAGAAAAAAATTTTTTTTTTTTTTTTCCCCCCATGGAGGTTATTTTTTTTTTTCCTTTTTTTTTCTTTTTCCCCCTACACACTGACACTCACACTCACACACACACACAAACATCAATGAATGGAGGTCAGTCAGAGGGGCGGCCCCCCCCCCCCCCCAGCTTTGGGGGTTTTGCCCCCCCCCCCGGGGCCCCCCCCCCCCCCCCCAAGGGGCAAACCGCCCCCCCCCCCCCCCCCCTCCCCCCCCTCTTTCCCCACCCCGGGGCGGGCCCCGCCCCCCCCCCCCCCCCCCCCCCACCCCCCCCCAGACTGAGCTACTGCTGCCCCAAATGTGGCGCAACACAAAAATCAAGATTGTCAGAGGACAGTACTGATCAAACCACTCACCTTATCTTGTTTTTTTTAAAAACTCTATCGCCTCTTTAAAATTATCCAGATGGATCTCTTTGGTGTTTGTCGGCATGTCATCACAACCGTACAGCGCTACGGTCAGAACCACAAACCCACGACTGGCCAGCAGAGAGGACCGTTTCTCTGACAAACCACCACCAACAGTGTAGAGATCCAACACAGCAGGGAACGGACCTCCTCCTGGATTAAAAGACAGATGATACACTGTTAGTAGAATAAATTCAATGTTTTGGTCTCTTTGTAAATAATAATCAAGATGAAATGATGCCAGTATTTTCCTTTAACTTTACTACTTGAATGATCTGAAGCGTAACAGAAACATAGACCAACCTGGAGGAGTAAACAGGACTCCACGAATGTTCCCCTCTTTGACGGGGAGCCGACTGACCCCGTCTCCTATCAGAAGCCTCTCATTGGTCGCCTCTGCCAGCATCCTGCCCTCCCCCTCCTCCTCATGCACAGAGAACTTCACAACATGTGGGTTTAGAGAAAATTACTTTTTAAACCTTTTGTGCAGGGTGTCTGCCCTCATGGACCACAGCAGACCAGTAGGTTCAACCCCGATGTAGCTCCCACCCAGAGAGGGGTCTCTCTCCAGGTCGATCTCCCCGTTCCCATCAGCCTTGTAGGTGGCCGAGGAGCTAAACACCACTCCCTTCTCGTCAGTTGATCTGGCTCTCATGGTGACCACCTGTCTCGACCTCAGCCCGGCCACCTTCACGTGAACAGGATCATCAAACATACATCTGGCTCTCGGCAGCAGCCTCAGTCTGATTTGGGAGGACATCTCTTCTGGACCATAGAAAGCAGAAAGTACATTGCTTTATTAAAGACTGAACCAGTGGTTGCCAACCTTGGAGGCTTGTGACCCCATGTCTTGTCCTGTCTTGTTGGGTTTTCTTGTCACGTTTCAGATGTCTGTGAGCAGTTTCACCAAAGAGTGATTGCTCCTCTAAACATCTCAGATAGTTTCATGTAAATAACTGGTCAAGGCGTAGTTGAAGAGGTCAAACTCTACAATATTTCCCAAAAACATGTCTGAGCTCCTCACCCTGTCTCCAAGGCTGAGCACAGCCACCGTTTGAAGGAAGCTCATTTTAGCTGCTTGAAACCAATCTAATTCTTTCAGTCACTGCCCAAAGCTCATGACCATAGGTGAGGGCTGGAACAGTAAGAAGACAGTAGTGGAAAAATACTCATTTTGCTGTACAACTTCTCCTTTCTGCCTCATTAATCATCTCATGACCCTTCAGATGTATCTTGCGAACCTGTTGAAGTGTGCCTGACCCCAATTTATGAGCCACTGAATTAACTTGTGTTCCGTAGATTAATTTGAATGTGATATACAGTACTGTAATGAATGTTGGGGCGCAGGGGATCAATGGCAGAGGTCTCACTATGGCGTCTTATGGTTAACTAAAAAAAGTTATATAATAATTAAATTGAAATTAATTATCTAAGTGAAGTTTGGGCTTTTGTTTTTACCATTTAGATGTGATATTTCCCAAGCAAAATATACAACTTGATTCCAAATATCATTTGGCACATAGTAAACAATAAGAGCCAACCATGACTTAGTAGCACAGTACCTGACTGTGACTACTTTACTGTTACACATTGCATTAAAAATAAAAGCAGATCCTACAAATCTTGATGTTGCTGAATTCGGTTTCAGGTTGGGTATGTGTTGACATTTCAACAACATGACGCTAGCCCATGCATCGTCAAGTACCCCCACCTTACCACCCCCCCCCCACCTTTTCCCGCCCAACCCGGCCCGCACCCCCCCCCCGCCCGCCCACCCCCCCGGCCCCCACCGGACCGCCCACCCGACACGCCGGGCCCCGCAGCCCCCCACCCCCATCTCCCGCGGCCCCCGCCACCGAACACCCCACCACAACCCCCCCCCCCCCCCCCCGGTGGGGGACGCCGGGCCGCACACTTTGACCCCCCCTCCCCACCCCCCGCACCACCCCCTCCTCCCCCCCCCCCCCCCGGGCGGCGGCCGCCCTTCCCCCCGGGGGCACCCCATTTAGCCCCAATTTACCCCAACACGCCCCGCCTGAGCCACCACCACCCCGCGCGCCACGCCCCTCCACCTCCCCCTTCCCCCCCCCGGGCCCACCCGCGCCTCTTTCTCCCCCCCCGCCCCGCCGAGAGCGGGCGAGGACATCAACCCAACCCACCATTGCCACACCCCCCACCCCCCACCCCCACACCCCAGCCCCCCCCACACCGACCCGCCCCCCCCACCCGCACCGACCCCGCCCTTTTCAGGCAGAGACGAAAGGACCACTAGGACCGACAACACTAGGGGAACCCCGAGACCCGAACAACCGCCCGCGCCCAGAACCCCCCATACACTCCCTCACACGGCAAGCCGCCACACCCCCCACCTCCTTCTCTGGCCACCACCCCAGGCGGCCCTGGTGCCCGGGACGACGAGAGGGGCCCGGAAGACCCCGAGGGACGGGACAAAAACCGACACCGGCGGGGCGGTGCCTTAAAGCCTCCTAACCCAGTTCCGCCCAGAGGCCCCGAAACCCGGACAAAAGCCGCGGCCGACACGGCGGCGCGTAGGTCTTGGCCTGGCGGACGCAACGGAAAACGAAACCCCGCCACGGGACCCTGCCACCTAATTATTCTATTTTTTGGTCGGTCCACCACACCTGATCACTCCCCTCAAGCCAGCGCCCCCTCCCCCAACCCACACCCAACTCCCTAGAACTTCTACAAAACCGCACTTTATCTTCACACCCACCACCGACCCATTCTCAACCTCCACACCCCCGAGCAACCACCCCTCACTTATTATCCGCTCCCCCACACAACCACTGGGGGAGAGCAGGGGGCCAGCGAGTACAACGAGAACTCCGGAGAATGGCGAACCCAAAACCACCACACAGAGGGGGTGGCCAATCGGCACGCGCAACCTTACGGCCATTTTGATCCACGACCCACAATAACCAAAAGCGGGGACAAAACCGCATTTCTCCCTTAACACAGCGACCAACAAACCCACAGGCGCAGGGGGCGGCGGAAAAAACAGAAGTCGCAGGAAACAAGCAAATTGTTACAACCGAAGAACACACCGAAAACCCCATTTTAAGCCGAAGCAAACCAAAATTCACCCCGAAGCTGTTCCACTCGTCCCCCTCCCTCACCCACCGGACCTCTGGCATTAGAACCCGCACCTTTAACACTCCAAAGAGGGGTACCTTCTTATGGTTATTTCATTTAGCCCTCTTATCAACAGCGGATTTTCCTTTTTCTCTACGACCCGCCCCACGGCGGGAGGACGGAAATCCCCGCGCCGACCGAGTAATCACCAGCCTCCGCCGGCGAGGGGAGGCGCCTTTTGGAGGGAAGGCCAAAGGGGAGGCGCAGCGGGGCGGGCGAGGAGGAGGGCCTGCCTTATTGCTCACTGCAGAAACGGCCCACGCCGGCGGCACCAGGGCACAACGGGAGCCGGGGCCCACCCCCCTGGGGCACCGACGCCCAGGACAGAGAGGGGAGGACATCCCCTCCCCACCCCACACCGACCCACAAAGTTCTAATACCACACCAACAAGAGGAAAAACACAGGACCAATTTTCTTGACCGGCCATGACACCGGGGGGGCGGGAGCACCCGACCCAAACGCCCGCCAAGCAGCCTCCAACCCTCCGGCCCGAGGCCCACGGTAACCAGTCTCCCCATATTCCATCGCCCCCCCCGCCAAACAGAGAGGAGCTGGCCACCCAGCACGATTTGGAGGGCTCACCCCCCCCTACTGAGCCCACTTTACCCACAGCCCACCCACAAGATCACTCCCCTCTCACGTCGTGTCGCCCTCCGCAGCCCCGCCACCTCCGCCCTCTCCTCCCCCACCCACCCCCCCGCCGGCCCCCTCTCCCCCCCTCACTCCCTCTCCCTTTCCCCCCCCCCCCCGCGGCCCCCCTGCCTCTCCCCAGATGCAGCGCGTCCACCCCTTCGCCCCCGAAACTCTATCACTCACTCTCCTTTCCCCTCCCCTACCCTCTTCCCCCCCCCCTCTTTTTGCGCTCTTAAGTTTCACACACACCCTTCCGCCCACTCCCTAGCCCACCCCGCTCTCCTACAATCTAAAGCAACTTTGACTCTCATCACTCCTAAGTCAAATGTAAACTCATAATCAAATCCAGCACTCGCCCGCCGGTGCGGGGAGGAGAAGGGAAAAGCGGGCGGGGCGCTGAGGGGGCGCCAACCGTTCTCCCTAAGTGTCCGGCTCATTAGAGCTTCACTGGCTCCATAATTACCTTTCGCCACAGATACTAAACTTCTCCTTTTCCGTTAACCTATCTCCCAGTGTTCCTCGTGCCCCCTCCATACGACCACCTGCCGCTGCCATTGCCGTCGTCTTACCAGTAACAAGTGTGACCCAAGCACAACCCCGGCGTTAGTCAAAAGTCTTACTAAGTAACGTCGCCGGGAGCGCAAAAATCACACAACCAACACTACGATCAAAAACGGCAGAGAACAAGCACAGGCAACACAAAGACGCGGACGCTTTCACTCTAAGACAAAACGAACTGGCACAGAGGAGGGGAAACACAGCAAAACAAAGGGGGAGGCAATTAGCGGGCACATCCCACAGCGCGGGAGCGGGAACTCATCATTCAACGGGCCAGGGCAGAAGACGTGCTCTAAACACGGAGAGCACACAAAAAAAACAGGAAAACAACGCAAACGAACAAAAACACACAAGAACAAACTTAAAATTGACTACGTGACACAAATTAGGGCTCAACTCTTTTTTCATTATTGATTAAAAATAGGAAAAATCCCAATCCTTAACCCGGACACTTTAGGTGGAACACACCAAACCATACACATTAAAAACAATTAATTTAATTACTTCTTTTTCTACCTCTCTTCTAACCCAAAATATTTACAACTATATTTTAATATTAAAAGAAGAAAACCTAAAAATGCAACCCACCAATAACAAGCCTCTCAACATGAGGACAGCAGCCTACCTAGCTCCACCACTACCCTCACCCTCTCTGGCTGCCCACCGACCATTCACTCTCAAACCCAATATCTTTTTCATCACTACCACTCCAAGGACAACAAAAGGAACAACACAAAAATGAGCACCCCCCCCTCCCTCTTTATCATACAGAGTAAAACACCTCTATCTTTCTGAACACACCTTCACAATTCCTATGTAACACTCCACGCCTTGGGTCCTTAACCCTAAACACCCTTTACCAATGCATTCACGCCTACCACTTGGCCACACATTTTTTTTACTACGGACCCACACTACTTACTACGTAAAAACTACCCACATGCCACCGTTTAAGACGCCCCACCCTCACTTAAACCTATACCAAAACTATATATGAAACACTTAATTTCACAACCAGGGGTTGGGTTTTTACAACAGTCTATCTCTCACAAATAACCACAAACGCCGTGCATTTGGACAAGGGGCAACACACCCATAGACTGCATGGGGTGCGCTCCATTCACCCACCAAACTTAACTTATACCCCTTTATACCTCTTATCCCTCTCTTCCCTCCCCCTCCCCCCCCCCAACCCACACCCAAAACAAAGTCGCTACCTTCCCTCCCCAGAACCTCTTCACTACCTCACCTTCCCCTTCCCTTTGCACCCACACCCTCCACCCCTCCACACACCCCCTCATCATCTACACCTCCCACTTTCCTTGTTCTCAATTACATATTTAGACCTACCATGCTACCTAAAAAAAAGGGCAACATACACATTAATTTTCTATTTTTTTATATTACAATTCAAATTTTACAACTATTTTAAATTAAAGCCTCAATCACCAGCCTCGGGGGAGCTCCAATCGCTTTGTGGCGCCTTTACCCTATTTTAGGAAATCGGAAGTGAAATTCCACAACAATAATTAGGCTGAGATTTAAAGGGCACTCATGGTGTCCAACCAGAATGTGTTGACATGTCAATAACATGATGCCCAGTGCCGAGCTAGGACCAGCCCAAAAATTATAAATCAGACCTAAATCGACGCTCTACTGAGTTGCAGCAGGAGCTCCTCACTTTGGTCCCACTTTTTACTTCACTACCTAAAATATATTTTAGACCTAAATTCTCTGTTTGTTCTTGGGCTCTCACGGGTGCAGCTTCAGCACTGTTCCTCCCAAGAGGGTTGCAGGTTTAAATCCGGCTTGGGCTCTTCTGTGTGAGTTTACATGTTCTCCTCTACTTGCGCGTTTTCTCCATTTTCTCCCCCATGCCAGCTGGATCGACTCCAGCCCTGCGACCCTAATGAGATAAGTGGCTAAGATGGATGGATGTTCTTGGGCTTGTCAACAAAAGAATCAGGGTTAACATTATAGTCATGGTGATAGAGAAAAATATTAAGTTCAAGTTTCCATAACCAAGACAGTCAGCATTAACATTACAATAAGCTGCTTTATGTTCAATGACAGAAAGGACTACCATTACTTAGTAGCACAGTACCTACTTATTATTTCACTGTTACACATTGCATTAAAAATAAAAGCAGATCTGACAAATCTTGATGTTGCCTAATTCAGTTTCAGGTTGGGCATGTGATTACATTTCAATAACATGATGTCTAGCACCAAGTTGAGGAGACAGGTTAGTCTGGTTCATAGATATGGCGTTCATGATAAATCACAGACTCCACCTTTAACTGCAGGTGCAAAATGTTCCTCCAAGGAAAGTGTCTGTGTGTGAGAGACAAAGAGAGACATCTCTGCAGCAAGCTTTTTTGACATTTAGACTGGATTTAAGTGACAGAACTGTAGTCCCTGATGGTATAGACCAAATTACGGCTGCAACTCTTTATTGTCATTATTGATTTAAAATGGGAAAAATGCTCAGTGTCCTTAGAGCCCAAGGTGACATCTTTAGGTCATGTCCCATCAGTCTTCCCCCATCCAACACATTTTGCTTATCCAGACTTCTATCCAGACTTCTTCCAACTGTTTGATCTACAGGCTGAGATGTAGCTGGAGACAACAGTCTGATGCTGCTATAACAATAATGTGTTACGGGGGACTAAGTGAGTTAAAGGGGTGAACCCAAGTGCAGGAAACAGGAGACAGATCAAGTTAACAAAAAGCGAGTTTTAATGTAAGCTGAAAAAATATCAAAACTAATGTACATAGGAGAAAAAAACAATAAGTATACCTAAGCCAGAGGGACACAGGGGGCACTTGAAAAGCACAGAGGGAAGCTGAGGGAAGCAGAGAGACGTAGAAAGAAAGTGGAAAGATGCTGAGAGACGCAAGGAAACAGACTGACAAAGCTCCAAGTGCACAGACGAGCCAACAAGAGGAGAAAGGGAAGGACGGCTTAAATACACATATGACAGTATTACTGAAACAGCCGTCTCTGTCACTAGCATCATTTAGCCATTTACCACACTGACCATGAATATTCGTATTGTACGTGCCTCAAATGTCAGTGTGAAAGCCTCGATTAACTGCTACACAACAGCTTTATGTCATTTCCTCTCCTGTGACACTGAGTTTCGTTCCCTCAAAAGGGAACTCAGCCTCAGTGATGCTGGTCTGGTCTATAGTTTGGAGCCATAAAGTCCTTCAATTATATATTTTGTTAGGACGTGACAGGGGAACAAATCAGAGATCAGCATTTTAGGATTTATTGTTAGCGTAACCAACTATGCAACAACTCTTCAGCATAGCGTTATTACTATTACTGCTCTGTTTAAAGTAGAAGTTTGGAGACAACTGTTTACTCTGTTACTGTCGGTGAGGGACACATAGACAGTAGCCTACTCTGGATAACATATTGTCAGTATAATGTATCCTGAAAAACTCAACGTAATCTAACAGGAAGTTCTTCATTCAGTTCAACTAGGTTACTTTTTTGAAGATTGGCAGGGTGTCAAAACATTTAAATGGTTTTAATTTAGACTCACTAAGAGTTTATTTCCATTAACAAAAAGTAATCCCCTCATATGTCAAATGTCCCGTCTGTCACCGGCCAGTAACAACAGCCGTTAAAGTAAACGTTACTGGGGTTGACGTTGGCCGACTCCATCTTTCAATGCAACTTTTAATCTGGTCAACTCATTGTGGTTGCTTCTCATCTGCACTCTCAGGCAAACCATTTTAAATATCTATGACACAGCAAATTAGCCTTTACTGATATTGCTAGTTTATTTTTTGGCACAGAAAGTCAAACATCAGGAAGCTGCAGCTGCTTCACAATAAAAGATTTCCAGTGGTGGAGTGGTCTGAAAGCTTTTATTTTGAGTTGCGACAGGATGTTTCACATTTATATTATTATATGTCTAACTAGGACGAAGAATTCACCAGGGCTGGTCTCAATATTAATTTGACATAACACAGTCTTCTGTAGCATTTGAATTCATCCTAGACAACAATAATGATTTGACTTGGATTTCGACCAATTTGTGAACATGTATTTTGCTATTTTGCTGTTTTCTATCATGTTCTGCTCAAAATAGAGCAAAAATAGAAACAGCTGCAGTATGAACCAATACCAGCAGCAGCTCCAGCTCATCCATCATGGTGCTTATTCAGAGACTCACATCACCATCTAGTGGCCACAGTGATGATTGACAGGCTCGTCAAAGAAAGCTCCTGAACAGGAGGATATTTCTAACCCTCTCTGGGGGACAAACTACACCTGATCATAATGAGGTAAGCAATAAGGCTGTCTCGCTGCTCTTATTGATAGTGATGTTTATTTAGCAGAGTAAACCACTGGAACCAGCAACTCGCTTAGACACAGATGTCCTCCATGTATATTATGTGAGGCCTACACTTCCTCCACTTTGATTGGCCTGTATACATTTTTATGTAGTTCACATTTATATGAAAATAAAAGTTGTCTGCAGGTTGTGTTTTCAGTTAAATAGCCACATGCAGGTTTAAGTAGCAGACACACCGACTGTGCTTTTACATGTGGGAAATCTTCAAACCTCTTTTCCTCTAAAACCAATTAAAATGTGTAAAAATAAAAACACGTCTCAGTTGTCTAAAATGTTTTCTGAAATAACTTCCGCCACCATCACCAACAGAAATAGGTCGACCCGTTCTACCAACGCCCCTCTGCTCTTATGTGAAAAACTAAAGGCCTAAAATAATAATAATAGCAGTAACAATAACAGTAATAAATAACATTATTACTATTATTATTATTATTTTTGTTGTTGTTGTTGCATGTGTAAGTGTCAAAATCTAACAGCAGAAACTTTTTAATGTACAAATCAGAAATTGGATTATAATCTGTTTGCTGTCACGTCGTGTGGTAAAGTCTTCACGTTTTTCACACTGGGCTTGAACCACATAAATAATCTTCAACAAGGTTTTCCACAATAACACCTGCTGAGTCTTTATGTTCTTCTGTGTGAAATGATGTGAACTGTGTTTTAAAGCTGTTTTGACTTGTTAATCTGGGCTTTAATTAGCCATCATGTCATCCTGACTAAAGGGACTAATGTTTTCCTTTCCTTGGCTTTCCATTCAGCTGCTCTGTTTTGGCCCGGACAAATCCTTCAGTTGATCGTCACCAACCTGAGGAACCGTCCTCTGAGCAGCACGAGCATCGAGTCCATGGGGCTGTCCTTCCCGAGCCTGTACCACAGCCACATTACAGGCCTCCATGAGATTCCTGTAATCTGGTACAAGGGAAGCTAACGCTCACGTAAGATGGTCACACCCTTCGTCAGCGTGAAGCAGAGGCAGGGGGAGAACACCAGACCGTCTCCTGTAGAGGAAGGACCATCAGGTCTGATGGTGCTCGCTCCACATTCCAGGCGTACTCAAGTTATTCTGACTCCAGCTCATCCTGAGAAGGCAGATGTGGGAGTGCTGATGGGGGACCACAGGAACTTCATCAGATGCATAGATGTTGATGGCAGGAATGTGACCAGAGTCTTCTCCCATGTTTACCTCTCTGATGGCACTGAACGCACAAACCGCTGGAGAGTGAGCGACTACGGAGCAGATGGACGAGTCCTCATGTCAGTCCTCTGCCAGTTCTCCAGAGCAACAGAGTCACCAGAGAGGGCAAAGGGGCAGAGGCAGAAGAGAAAGGTCGAGGAGGACAGGAGCAGCAGCCGCCTGTCTCGGCCAGAGAAACGCCTCAGAATATGATGGGATGGTTTGAAGGACCCTGCATGTGACTCACCATGTTTGTGTCCTGACTGAGCATCTGGCAGGGCCAGAAACACCTGAGGTTGCATCTTGCACCGGGGTCTGTCCACCACCATGACAGAAAAGACATGTATTTATTACTCCTCAGTGCCGGCTTGTGCCCGGGAGGTCCCTGGTAGCATCTTGCACCGGGGCCCATGTTGACATACCGTCTGAGGGGTAAATCTTCTTCTTCATCTTCATCTTCAACCGCTTATCCGGGGTCAGGTCACGGTCAGGTCAGCAGGGGACCCCAAACTTCCCTTTCCCGGCCACATTAACCAGCTCTGACTGGGGGATCCCGAGGCGTTCCCAGGCCAGTGTGGAGATATAATCTCTCCACCTAGTCCTAGGTCTTCCCCGGGGCCTCCTCCCAGCTGGTTGTGCCTGGAACACCTCCCTTGGGAGGTGCCCAGGAGGCATCCTTACCAGATGCCCGAACCACCTCAACTGGCTCCTTTCAACGCAAAGGACCAGTCCAGTCCAGTCCAGTCCAGTCTCGACCAGAGAAGAGATGCGAAAGAATGTTTTGTGAGCCCTCTCTTTCAAAATGATACGTATGTATTTACTAAGTGTTTTCATCAGATATTTTATTTTTATTCTCTCATTTACAACATTAAATATGAATTCATTGTATATATTATACATAAGTTATTAACTGTTATTTCCCCTTTATGTTATTTGTCTTTCAGAGAGAGAAGAAAAAAGAAGAAACAAGTCCAGACCAAATATGACCAGACCAGTCCAGTCCAGTCCAGTCCAACGTCCAGACCAGAGAAGAGATGCGACAGGATGTTTTGTGGGCCCTCTCCTTCAACAAGATAAGTAGGTATTTACTAAGTGATTTTATCAGATATTTTATTCTTTTATTGTCTCATTTACAAAGATAAACATTGATTTATTGGATACATTATACTTCTATTTTAAGCCACTGCTGACGTTATTAACTGTTATTTACTGTTTTATATATTATTTGTATATTAGAGAGACAAATAATCAGACTGGACAGGAGAGATATTTTATATTATATTTCTCCTTGAAACCACTGCTGATGTGATGAACTGTTATTTTCTTTCATCTGCCCTCCTTATCTTTCCTCTTACCCTCCTATTTAAAAAGATGTATGTATATGCATATTTGATGTTATCAGAATGAATACACTAATAAATACTTCATGAGTTCACCATGCTGCCGATGAGATGAACTGTTGGTCCCTCTTGTCTTTATCTATTTCCAGATGTGTCCTCATCTGCAGCAGCATCACAGACAGCTGGTTGTCCTGAACATCATCCCGTCTGTCATCACACACAGATCCAGCTGGACTCCAGGTCTCCACAAAGTGTCACAGCTCCATGTGTCAGCTTTAACATGGCAGAAGCTCCTTCAATCAACAATGAATGAATCCCTCTAATACGTTTAATCTGTGCACTCACATGATAAACACCCTTTATATTTGTGTTAAAGCTGCTGTCAGTCTAATCAACTCGTCTTCAAGTGAAGTTACAGTGTTTGTGTTGATACCCAGCACATCTGGAGGGAAGCGATTACATCCTGAACATCTTAACCACGGTGTATTTGTTCTGATCTGTTCTGTGTTAATCGGGATTAATCATGTACTACAAGTATAAAAGGTCAATAATACAAGTCATCATCACTTCTAGTGACATCATAGTGGTAAGGTAGAGCAGAAAACTATTTTTCAAGGTTTCAGTTTCACATAAATAATAGTCTTTATTTCCATCACTGCAGTAGATAAAGTGGGTTTAAACAGTAAAAGTCTGCATGAAACTTCATGTGTTGTTTGTCTGACAGATTACCTGAAGCCCAAAATATCGAAGGGCTCTAATTAACAACATTTTAACATTTTCTAATTCAGTTTGAGACAAAAAAGAACGGGACATTTAAACCACAGCTTCTAATAATTTAAATAGTTTTGACAACTGTCGGGAAATCAGATATCTGAGGATTCACAGAACTGGCCTTCAGTTTGTTTTTAGTACTTTATTTTTTTTTTTTTACAATTTAAAAAAAAAAAAAAAAACAGAAGAAAAGCTCATTTTCAAGCAGAATCACAAGCAAAAACACACAATTGTCCTGGATGATGCAGTGAATGGTGGTTGTACGGGGGAGGTGACCAAATACCATTAACAGATGAAACACAATATGAACCCTCAGTTTGATAAATTAACAGAGTTAGTTAGGGTGAAAACACAATGAGAACAAATTACTGTCAGCAGTAGCAGTATTAAAATAATTGATGTGGGATACGTAAACTAAAAATCATCTCTGAGAGCAAAGGATCCAGATTTCCTTTTACTTTTGGAGCCGATCCCAGCTCACAACCTGGACAGGTCACCAGAGTGTGAGCTGGGGTGGGAGGCTGGAGGAACGGGGGAAGTAGGGGATGCTGTGTTGCCGGCCATCAGAGTGAGGATGTGTGTCAGCAGCACACTACCCTGTTCAAGAGTCCTGATTTTACCAAAGCTCTCCTCTGTGAGGGGGTTTAATGAGACAACTAAATTAATCTGTAGAGATGTAATGTCATATTTAGAGTGTGGGAGACAAAGACACAAACAGAAAGACATTTCTGATATTTACAAAAGTTTTCTTTAACAAAATAGAAGCAACATTAAATTTACATACTACAAAACACATACCATACCTCCATTTAAATACAATACACACTCTTGCCCTACTGTGCACTTTGTATTCTGCAGGAACAAAAATTAAATGCACTGGTTCATTCATTCATTCATCGTCAACCGCTTATCCCGTTAGGGGTCGCGGGGGGGCTGGAGCCGATCCCAGCTGGCATTGGGCGAAGGCGGGGTTCACCCTGGACAGGTCGCCAGTCCATCGCAGGGCACATAGAGACAGACAACATAGAGACAACCATTCACGCTCACATCCACAAGATGACTACGGGCAATTTAGAGTGATCAATTAACCTAAATTGCATGTTTTTAGACTGTGGGAGGAAGCCGGAGTACCCGGAGAAAACCCACGCTTACACGGGGAGAACATACAAACTCCACACAGAAGAGTCCCACTCTACTACACCACTGTGCAGCCTGCTAAAGATAAACAGGTTCATCAGGCTGTGGCCATGCAAGCAGTACTGGTTAGTGAAATTAATTCACTGTTGTTTTGGTCTTGTTGTTCATAGTAATCAAGATAAAATAATTCCAGCATTTTCCTTTAACTTTAGAAATTACTTTACCAAGTCGATCTCCCCGTTCCCATCAGCCTTGTAGGTGGTCGAGGAGCTAAACGCCACTCGCTTCTCGTCAGTTGATCTGGCTCTCATGGTGACCACTTGTCTCGACCTCAGCCCGGCCACCTTCACCTGAACAGGCTCATCAAACATACATCTGGCTCTCGGCAGCAACATCAGTCTGATTTGGGAGGACATCTCTGAAACAGAAAGCTTAGAAAATACACTGCATTTAAATTAAACCAGTAGCTCTCAACCTTGTAGGCTTGTGACTCTGTGTTTTGTCCTGTCTTGATGGGGCTTTTTGTCATGTATCAGATGTTTGTGAGTTGTCAGCAGTTTCATCAAAGAGTAATAGCTCCTCTCAACATCTCAGATGTTTCATGTAAATGTTACACTTCTTAAAAGAATGACTCCTTCAAGGTTCAACACATTTATTGTGGTTCCTCATGTGACGTCCTGCGCAGGAATACAAACAACACATCAGTGACGGTTCAGTAATTTCATGGCGCACTGTTGTTATAACCTCTGACTTCTTCTGTCATTCTAATACTGAAATCTTACCTAGAATTGGCACTGAACTAATATTTTTACTATGCCATACACACAGTCACTGAACTTCCTCACATTACACAACACCTGATGTACAAAAACTATAAACAACATTTCTACAACTGGTGCCTGCGGAACCACCTCCAGATCAACGCAGGGAAAACTAAAGAGCTGATGGTGGATTTCCGCAGGCAAACTCATCCCCCTCCAACACCGGTGAACATCCAGGGATCAGACATCGAGATGGTGACATCTTAGAAATACCTGGGTGTTCACCTGAACAATAAACTGGAGTGGACTACAAATTCCTCTGCACTCCATAAAAAAGGCCAGAGCAGACTGTATCTGCTCAGGAGACTGAGGTCTTTTGGAGTGCAGGGGACACTTCTGAAAACATTTTATGACACCGTTGTGGCATCAGCCATATTTTATGGAGTGGTTTGCTGGGGCAGCAGCATCACAGCTGCAGACAGGAAGAGGCTGGATAAGATCATCAAAAGGGCCAGCTCTGTCCTGGGATGCTCTCTGGACACAGTGCAGGTGGTGGGAGAGAGGAGGATGATGGCTAAGCTGTCATCCATGATGGAGAAGGACTCCCACCCCATGAGAGACACCATCAGAGCTCTGGAGAGCTCCTTCAGTGGCAGGATGCTACACCCTAAGTGTACGAAGGAGCATTACAGAAGGTCCTTCCTGCCTGCAGCTGTTGGACTCTACAACCAGCACTGCTCCCAGTAGACCACATACACATTCACAACAAACTGACCGGACACAATGTGAAATAACAACACATATGTGCAATCATATCATCTGTGCAATTATAGCAACTGGACAATAATATTTTTTAATATGCTGGACATATTTTAGCTCTACTTCTCTATTATGTAGATATTGTTTTATTTATTTATTTGTATTAATACTCTTTTAAAATCTATGCTTCTTGTTTATTGCACTATCCACTTTGCTGTTGTAACATGTAAATTTCTCCACTGTGGGACAAATAAAGGAATATCTTATCTTATCTATACCTGAAACTGTACACAAAATTTTATCTCATATTCACAAAATGAAATTTCAATACACTTCAAGTTATTGTAATCAACTTTGAATTTTAGAGGTTGCAAAACGGCATCAGCTGCCACCACCTTTGTTACCCGGTGTGGTCCGGTGTCAGAGGCCAGAATAGATCACCACAAACACAGGAATAGAGTACATGCAATACAACTTTATTAAAGAGATTAATTCATTAAAAATGTTGACTTTACAGGACAGGATGACTAGCACGGAATGGCCAACCTCGGGGACCTAGAGGGGGGCTACACCCACCCGACATCCCAAGTACACCCCTGCATGCACCTGGTACCTTATGGTTGACTGCTCTACAAATACTTCACTGCAACCCCGAAAAAACACACTGCAACTATCACGCAGCACACCCTAATAAAATATACTGCAAATGCTACACAGCCCACCTTGGTAAAACACACAACCAGTAATCCACAGCACTCTAAGGGGAACAGGGGAATAAAACAAATGTCTTAAAAGTTTGCTGGAGTTTAACATTAGCGCTTAACACTGCATAGAATAAACTGACCGCTATTGACAGTCACGGACATTAACAGCTAGCATGCTAACATTAGCGCTGGTCGCCGATCTTTCATCCAAAGTAAACACACAACTTCCACCCCCATAAAATAATATTTACCCTTACACAACTTATTGATTATTTCTGTCTTCATATCATACATACCTGCGCAGGAATACAAACAACACATCAGTGACGGTTCAATAGCTTCACGGCGCACTGCTGTCATAACCTCTGACCTCTGACTTCTTCTGTGCCCGATAAAGCAGTCACTGCATGAGAGATGCTACACTCGAGGGCGCCCCCGCCTTCTAGTGGCCATCTAGTGTAATTGCACAGACTTCGTTTTAACTGACTGCCACAGGGACAGATTGATAAATAATCATGTTGTTTAAGTGATTTGAGTTTTAGAATGGGGGTACAATGTTTACATGGGGTATTTTGTGTCAGTATTTTACTAGTTTGTGTCAGTGTCTTCAATGTAACTGCAAACATTCTGTAGAAAGCCTAAAACTTTATTAACCATTCTGTGGAAAACCTATCAGGGTCACATAAATAACTGGTGGAGGAGGTAAAATTACAACAAAAATAAAACTAATTGTTTCACACCTCATTAATCATCTCATGGCATCTCAGATTTATCTTGTAGCCCTTTTGATTGAAGTGTACCTGACTCACAGTTTGTCCATCCATCCATTCATTCTGCTGATTCATAGACAGGTAGCAGGGGCAGCAGGCTGAGCAGGGAAGAACAAAAGTCCCTCTCTCCAGCAACATTTTTTAGCACTTCCCGGGGATCCCGAGGCGTTCCAAGGCCAGCAAAGATAATCTCTCCAGCGTGTTCTGGTCTACCCCAAGGCCTCCAACCAGTTAGACGTGCTTGGAAAACCTCAAAAGGGAGGCGTCTTGAAGGCATCCTGGTCAGATGCCCGAACCACCTGAGCTGGCCCTTTTCAACGTGAAGGAGCAGCAGCTCTACTCTGAGCTCCCTCCAGATATCTGAGCTCCTCACCCTGTCCCTGAGGCTGAGCCCAGCCACCCTACGAAGGAAACTACAATCTCAGTCTTTCAGTCACTACCCAGGTGGGAGCTTATAGTCAGATAACAGTACTACAAAAATAAGAATGACCGCCGTATCGAGTTCTCTTCATACATACATGAGTAAAACACCCTCTGTATTTCGTGAACGGAAACGACAGGCACAGCCTGTTCCTGTAACAGAAAAATACATGATTTGTGTGATCTATGGTAAGACTGCAACAACGGCCAAACGAGGGTAGCAGTGAGACACATTAAGCTGACTTTGAGGTCCATGAACGCCTGATAGACAGCTCGTCTGTGGCATCATTCAAACCCACTGCGCCAAGTGAGGTACGCTCTGTCCACTTCTGTCAGCATCATTATACTAACTAGTCTACAGGCAGATGGGTGTGAGGAACGACATGATGTGGTAAAGATTGTGGAGGTTAAAAACTGTCAGTGCATTACGAGGATAGCCCTGTTATTACAAGGAGTGAAAGCAGTCAGTGTGATAAAGCCCTGTCACACTCTCTTATGCACCCATCTATGATAATACATTCTGTCTGATCCTACCCAGTGCCCAAGTGCGCCACAGGTGCGCCAAGTGAACCTGGCCACGAATTTACCAAAAGTGCATTTGGCACGGTCCTGACGCACTTGATAGGGCGCATCACATTGTGTTGTTTATCACAGCCACACATCTACATGTATTACAGTTAAAAACGTGGAGCTCCAGATTGGCCAGCATCGTTTAAAAATTAATACGCGCCCACCCGTTCGTGGAGCTGTGGAAACTCTAGTTGATGCACAAAAGAAACTGTGTATCACGATGTATGAAGATAAATTAAGATAAGATGAACCTTTATTAATCCCCGTAGGGAAATTCAGTTTTTACACTCTGTTGTTAATTTCACACAGTCCACATAAATGCATTAATGGAGAGATGTCAGAGTGAGGGGGCTGCTCCTGACAAGCGCCCTGAGCAGCTGGGGCCTTTGGTGCCTTGCTCAGGGGCACCTCGGCAGTGCCCAAGAGGTAAACTGGCACCTCTCCAGCAACCAGTTGGTCTTGGTCAATTTTGGGTCTTGAACCGGTGACTCTCCGATTCCTAAACCAAGTCCCTACGGACTGAGCTACTGCCGCCCCCAACACCTTTAATTTGAAAATGACACCTTTAATTTGCACACAAGCTTTAGGGGATATTTTACAACAGTCTGATGCTGGCTGCAAAAAATGTAACCAACAGATCTACTCTGCGTTATTGTGGCTGGGCAAGTGGCGACATCCCCCCAGTTAGAGACTGCAGTGGTGTGCGCTATGCTAGTTCTAATACACTTATCTTATGCGCACCAATGAACTAAATGTGTAAAAGCATTAATTTAATTGAGGCCACTAATGATCTTGTGCGCACAAAAAAATCAAAACGTGGGACTGATCTAAGTACATATGAGTAAATTACGATCTCAATATATGTTTTCCCTCTCTGTGGCCACTCCCGTGCTAAGTTTGAGTTTATGGTTTATTAATAATAAAGTGCTCCCCATCATTTTCCAGGCGTCATGGACTGTATGATTGCAGTCCCAGTGATGCTTTGCTGCTGACAAGCGCAGTCTAACGGACAGACGCAGGAACGGAACGGTAGAAACGTCGCTTACCTTCCAGGAGTTGATGGTTGATGTTCGCCCAGAGGAGCACCTCTTCGACTAATCAGCTCACCGCTGTTTGTTTTGATTGCTCCTCTGTCCAAAGCCTATATCAAAGTTTGAAGTCGCACAACTGCTCCCCCAAAGAAAACTGCACTCCACCCTCAGTGAGTCAGTGTCATTACAAACCTGCCACACAGTGTTGGCCATTGTTATGACCATTTAGATGGGATCTTTCCTCAGCAAAATGTACATCATGTGAAACATGACCTTGTTTGTATTATTACAGTACCAATGATCATTCTACTGCTGTACATAGTATAAAAACAAAAGGGCAAATGGGAGAAAAACAATTTCAAAATAATGAAAGCCATCAGAATGGACCAGCCTGTGTCTGTGGACGGTGGGAGGTGAAATTTGGTCATCGCTGAAAGGGCTGGCTGTTCGCAGAGCGCTGTATCAAAGCCTACTCACAGAAAGTTGACTGGAAGGGAAAAGTGTGGTAGGAAAAGGAGCACAAGCAACCTGACAGCGTGGTTTGAAACCAACAACCTGGATTTAAACACCAAAAAGACCAAAGAAGTCATTATGGACTTCAGGCCCATCAAAATGGCCACACAGTCCTATAACTATTAAAGCAGAAGCTGTGGAGAGAGTCTCCAGCTTCAGGTTTCACCGTCTCAGAGGACCTCTCCTGGGCTGACAACACCTCAGCTGTAGTAGGCAAAGCACAGCAATGTCTCTACTTTCTGAGGAGGCTAAGAAGTGCTAACCTCCCCCAGAGGAGGCTGCTCGACTTCTACAGATGCACCACAGAGAGCATCCCCACCAACTTAATGACAGCCTGGTACAGCAGCTGCACCAAAGCTGCAAAAAAGCCCTGCAGCATCTTGTGAAACCAGCAGGCTTCTTCTCAAGGGAAGACCTTCAAATTCATCAAGAAAAACATCCACACCATCACTGTCTATGTGTGTTTATCTGATTTCTTAATCTATGACTCTCTGTGCATCAACCCGCTTGCAGCATCTTTAAAAAATGGGATGCTCCATGCAGATCCCACCCAAAGGCCCACCATCACTGAGCTGCATGCCAGTTTGTACCTCAGTATCAGCTACGTCCCCACACATCTGCCGTGGACTTGTTTCACCACGCCCGGCACCCCCTCCACTACTATGGATCTCTGGATGAGGCGCATGGTTGAAACTATTGACATCTTGTGCTTTCCAGCTAAGCTTCATGTTCAGCACAATGACTTGAGCTGAAAAAGTAGACTTTTAAATTGGGACCTTTGAGAACAGAGGTTATAAAAAACATCAACTATCAAATGTATCAAATTAAAAAAATAAATAACATAAACATTTATTCAGACCCACTCTGGTTGGCGGTCTGGGTCTTCCAGTATTTAAAGATAACTACTGGGCAGCTAATGCTGGGCGCTGGCATACTGGCAGTGGGGTTGTCCAGATCAAGAATGACTAATTTCTGCCCCCCTCTGGTTAAACTGGAGCTGATGTCCTCCATGAAACCAAAGTTATAGTTTTGCTGTCAGAAATTCACTGAAGATTCTTTGTCAATGAAACATATTTACAAAGTCCTTTGCATTTTAATATTTACACCATTTTGCCACAGCCATGCCTTTACTCCAGCATTTGCTGTATGGTGTGTAAAGGGGCTGAAGTGCATAAAGGACTTTTTTAGATAACAAATTAGACAACTAGTTTGCATCTTTCGGCCAGCTAAATTCAAATTATAATCTACCACACACTTTTTTTGTCAGGTGCTTTATGAGGGAAAACATTCCCAATTTTGAATCCACTTGTGAGAGACACACTTTTTTACAATTGCTTTCTGTGTCACCAGAGACCAGGAAGCTTATATCTAAATTTGTGAACTATTTCTCTACAGATTAGAAACTTTCATAATACTACAACCTGCAAACACACCGTGACCGGAGCAGCAAAACTGCAGCTACTCTCAGCAGCGAGCACGGAAATAAAGTATGATGCAACTGGATTAGCTGCTAGTTGCTTTTTAAGAAATTAAGTTGATAAGCGTGTCGGACAAGTAGAGAGAAAGTTTAGGAAATGTAATCACCTTTCAGTTTAATATCACTGTAATTATTCCCAAAGTGTTGAATCACTCCTACAGAAGCTGAACTGTCATGGAGATACCAGGTTTTTGTTCAGTAGTGGTGGTACATCTGAAACATATTACATGTACTGTAGATACAGTATATGATGAGCAACCAGACTCAATCCTGGTCTGTCACATTCAAGTGAACCACACCTTCCTTTACCTCCTAAGAGACTGACTTTACAGGAGCCCTTCAACAGTGTAGCAACAGGTGACAGGCCTATAGACAACAGAGAGACGTATCTATATACGACTAAGTATATAGAAACACTTCAGATAAAAATATTGTTGAACAGATGTGTTCTGAAGCAGTTTTTTGTTATTTTAACCCTTATACACTGTTAAAACACTGTTACGTTGGTTACGTTTATGGCTGAAAACAGCCACTAAATGAACAGCTGTAAAAATATAACAGACATATTTTTTTCACACTTTTTTTTCAAATCTGTTAATCAACTTCAGTCCTGATCAAAACTACTAAATATTTAAATATTTTCAGGATTTTAACTCTGCCAATTAAAATCCTTAAAAAGTGACATCACAGATTTCGGGGAAAACAACACAAATGATTTATTTTTAATATAAAAAGTTATCAGAGACTGAATAACTTATTTATTTTATAGTCTCTGCCATCATGAACCTGATGACAGAGACTATAAAACAGAAGGGCAGTTTGAACTGATAAAACATTAACTTTACTTGTTTATTAAGTTAAGACAAGTTAAAGGCCACAGTGCTTTTGACTTGATAGACAGTATTAACAGGTGAAACTGGAAAAACAAAAGGAAAGTTGTGCTTGCCGTTAAAGTTGGTTTATGCATGTGTTAGATGCAGCTTTTTATGGAGGAACAAAACACATATATGGAAGAAGAATAGTGATGAATTGATACATAGGATCAACACAGGGTGTTAGAAGCTGACTATGTAAAGCAATATGATTTTAAGCAGCAGATAACAGATGTTACAGTAGAGACAACTGTGGACTCCCCAAAAAATCCACAGCTTGTTTTCCATATTGGTAAAACTGTTGAAATACAAATTATCTGCCTGTTTCTAATGTAGAGTAGAAATGATCTAGAAACTATCTATCTCTATCTATCTAAGTTGCTGGTCGCTCTCCAAACTGCCCAGATATCACAGCTTGTCTCAGGTGATAGTCGGTCAAAGGGCCGGTTGAATTGTAAAACAATATGAATATATCTACTCTTGATTATATTACCAAATTGCCTCTGCATTTAATTATTAGTTTTAGTAATACTGTATTTAATAACTAACTTTGAAGACAAAAAGTGAGTAAAAATAATCCTAAATATGTTTATAACTACAAATGAACTTTTTTTCTGTCAATTATGTTTGTTTTTAATGCCACTGTTCCAACCCTCCTCCTTTATCCGGGCTTGGGACCAGCAAAAGTGACCAAAACAGACACTCTGGTGGAGTTACTTTTTTTTATTTCAGGGTTTGATTCCCAAAATCTTACATTTCCATCAGACGGTGGCGGCTCCGTGCATGCGGGATTCATCCAGATTTAAGGACAGCGAAAACTGTAAATACAGCGACTTAGCCGCTAAATTAGCAACTCTATGCTGCTGCTGGAAACAGCTGATGCTCAGATGCTTCAGCGCGCATGTCATAAAATCGAGATGCATTATGGGACACGTAGTTTACAGACACGGTAGTTCTGTAAACCAATAGGATTAAGCGTGTATTAAACAAAGTTTGAAAAATGCTGGTAACCTACGTAACAACCCAAAACAAACATTTGGATCAGTTGTTAGCTGACGGCGGTTTATCGAGCAGGGATTTAGTGACCGAGAGGAAAAGCAAGATGATGACGGACTACATCGACTTCGAGGACAAGGAGTTTAAGGTGAGGGATTTCTACCTGACTTCCCTTGAGCAGCAGTGTCGGGATCATCTGCAAGACAGCGAGGCTAAGATCGTCCGCAGGACCACCGACGGTAGGATCCTCCTCGATGTCGATGAGGATTTACTAGGTAATTTCTTTGATTGGCATTTGGACCACAAAGATGTGTGTGATGAAAATGTTGTGTGGGAGCGCGAGAAAGCCCTGCTGCAGAGAGAGATTCAGGACCTGAAAGCTCAGCTTCAGACGGCTCTGGCTGAACCCGTCCAGCCTCCGGTTCAGGACAGCAGCCTGAAATCGGAGCTGGACACGGTCAGACTGATGCTGAGCGACGCTCAGGGGGTCCTGAAGCAGCAGGCAGTCAAGATCCGGAGTCAGGAGTACTCGTTAGCGAGGGGGAAACTAGATTACGAGACGCTGCAGAAGGAAACGGAGGTAAAGTTAGCTCAGCTTCACGCCGCTGCTCAGATGCCCGCTGCGTCTGAGACGAACAAGGATCCTGAGTTGGAGAGCTGTCTCCACGCCGAGAGGACCAAAACAAAAAAATTACAGGGACAGCTGATCCAGATGAAGGAGCTTCTGCAGCAACAGACCAGGACCCACCAGATCCAGCTGGAGGAGCAGAGAGCAGCGTCCAGGAAGCTCATCGCTGCTCTGAGAGCGCCTCAACATCGTCCTCAGGTAATTATTGCTATTATTAGGACCCTGTTGTTCTTCTAATGATTATTATTATTGTTATTTTTATTACTAAATTGCGTCTTTGAGTGGAAAAACGAGGTGCTTGGGCTATTCAAATAGTTATGAAAATTGGCACACCTGTCAGAAGTGCGTGAAATCGGATTTTGACGTGGGTCCCACAGTGGGGTGTAGCAAACTGGCTCCGTAGCGCCCCCTGCTGATTTCATAGACGGCATGTTTCACCTCGATGTATGAAATTTGGCAGGTAGGAAGGAAGTCGGCCATTTTGGATTTTATGTTGATTATCTGCTATTTGTAGGCTCTGTATTTTTAACGAACTCCTCCTACAGATTTAACCCGATCGACTTCACATTTGATCAGTACCATCTTAAGACCTTTGTGATGAAAAGTTGTCCAAATCGTGTGCTTTTATGAAACCGCGTTGAAATGGCGTGGCGGAGAATTAAAATGATTCAACATTGAATGACAAACTGCTGTAACTCAACTGTCCTTGGACCAGTCTGCCCCAAACTTGACCTACTTCATAATAGTCCAGGCCTGACGACATCTACGTGGCAATATTGATTAAAAGTCATAGCGCCACCTACTGGCAACAGGAAATCAGCGTTATGTGACAACAATCATCCATTTCATATGAGATTTACAATGTGTGGTCAAAACTGGACAAGGTGAAACATAATGTATGTTTACATGGTGGTCTGTAAACAGACACAGTGGACACAGGAAGTGGTGGAAAAATTGCAGTACGTTGTTTCCTGTGCTGCTCAGTCCATGCATAAAATGACATGTAGCTTGTATGTGCAGCATGCGATGGATATTCAAATGTACGGGTGTGTTGACCGGCGTCCCACCTGTACCGCCGACTTGTGGGAAGGTGCGAGGGCCCGTTCATCGCTGCTTGCAGCTTTAATTCTACTTGTTTTTACTGTGTTTTAGTACTTCACCTTGCTTGTCATTTTTACTGTACCAACTCGATATTTATATATTACTACGTGTTAATTTGTGCTGCTTTTTATGTATTTGTGAAACACTTTGAAATTTGTTTTTGAAAAAGTGCCGTACAGTATAAAAAAGTAATATTCATTTATTTTATATTTCAGAGAGACAATGTTGCCGTCCAGGAGAAGTTTGAGCCAAACAAAGCCAAATGGGTGGAGCAGAGAGCCGGGGCAAAGAAACTCACCGCTGCTTGGAAACAGTCTTAAGGTCAGACACAGACCAGGTCTCACTGCCTTCAGCTATGTCTTGATAGTATTCTACTTGTTATTACTGTGTTTTAGTACTTCACCTTGCTTGTCAATTTTACTGTATCAACTCTGTTTTTATATATTACTACCTGTTAATTTGCACTGCTTTTTATGTTTTTGTGAAGCACTTTGTTTTTTGAAAAGTGCCATATAAATAATGGTATTGTGATTATTATTATTATTTCAGACGGAGAAGTGGAGATATATATATATATATATATATATATATATATATATATATATATATATATATATATATATATATATATATATATATATATATATATATATATATATATATATATATATATATATATATATATATATATATATATATATATAATATATATATATAAAAAAAAAAAAAAAAAAAAAAAAAACACACACATACATGGGCTGCACGGTGGTGCAGTGGTTAGCGCTGTCACCTCACAGCAAGAGGGTCGCAGGTTCGATTCCGGCTTGGGACTCTTCTGTGTGGAGTTTGTATGTTCTCCCCGTGTAAGCGTGGGTTTTCTCCGGGTACTCCGGCTTCCTCCCACAGTCCAAAAACATGCAATTTAGGTTAATTGATCGGCTCCAGCCCCCCGCGACCCCTAACGGGATAAGCGGTTGACGATGAATGATTGAATGAATATACATACATATATATAAAATATAAAAACGTCCCTCACACCCTCTTAGGGTCGTATCCGTGTCCTTTTCAAGCTCGGTATAGTATCGTGAAAAAGGTAAAACCAAAAAAAAAAAAAATAATTAGTGGAAAATATGTAAAAAGTAGTGTAATTTGATAATAGTGTCCAAGAACTCCTAAGAAGTCATTGTATAGTATGTTGAAAACAGTCACACTATAGTATGTCGAAAAATATAATGAAAGAAGTCATAGTACATTAAAAAGTAACAATATTGTATGTTGAAAACTGTTATTTGTCAGTAAGTCATTAAAAGTCATAGCGTATCTCAAAATATAAAAAGTCATAAGTCATTAAAAAAGTCAACATAATATATTATAGTATGCCATAAAATGTCATAAAGTCGTAGTATAGTGTGTCATAAAACATGTTAATTGAAAAAGTAAGTACAGTATGCAATAAAAAGTAAAAAGTGGAAAACAGTAAAAATATCATTGTAAAGGTATTTTAAAAAAGGTCAGTAAAATATGTCAAAAAGTAAAAAATTTCATAGTATAGTATGTCTAAACAGGGTATATTATAGTGTGTCAAAAAAATTTTTAAAAAGTCATCGTATAATACTGGAGCAGTGGTGGCTGAAGCTCCGTCCACTGATGAAAATCAGTTAGGGTGGTAACCGTGTCCTTCTCAAGCTCGGGTCCTCTACCAGAGGCCTGGGAGTTTGAGGGTTCTCCTCAGTATCTTAGCTGTTCCTAGCACTGCGCTCTTCTGGACTGAGGCTTCAGATGTCGTTCCTGGAATCTGCTGGAGCCATTTTCCCAGTTTGGGGGTCACCGCCCCGAGTGCTCCTACTACCACGGGGACCATGTTAGCCTTGATCTTCCACATCTGTTCCAGCTGTTCTTTCAAACCTTGATACTTCTCAACCTTTTCGTGCTCCTTCTTCCTGATGTTGGCGTCAGCTGGTATCACCACATCTATCACCACTGCCCTCTTCTGCTCTTTGTCCACCACCACTAAGTCTGGTTGGTTAGCCAGCAGCTGTTTGTCAGTCTGGAAGCTGAAGTCACACAGGATCTTAGCCCTGTTGTTCTCCACCACCTTCGGTGGTATGTCCCATTGGGATTTGGGTACTTCTAGTCCATACTGGGTGCAGATGTTCCTGTAGACTATCCCAGCCACTTGGCTGTGCCTCTGCATGTATGCTGATCCTGCTAGCATCTTACACCCTTCTACAACGTGCTGGACTGTCTCCAGGGCATCTTTACACAGCTTGCACCTTGAGTCAGATCTACTCTGGTAGATTCTGGCCTCTATGGCCCTGGATATCAGGACTAGAAGTACCCAAATCCCAATGGGACATACCACCGAAGGTGGTGGAGAACAACAGGGCTAAGATCCTGTGAGACTTCAGCTTCCAGACTGACAAACAGCTGCTGGCTAACCAACCGGACATAGTGGTGGTAGAGAAAGAGCAGAAGAGGGCAGTGGTGATAGATGTGGTGATACCAGCTGACGCCAACATCAGGAAGAAGGAGCACGAAAAGGTTGAGAAGTATCAAGGGTTGAAAGAACAGCTGGAACAGATGTGGAAGATCAAGGCTAACGTGGTCCCCGTTGTAGTAGGAGCACTCGGGGCGGTGACCCCAAAATGGGAGAGTGGCTCCAGCAGATTCAGGGAACAACATGTGAAGCCTCAGTCCAGAAGAGCGCAGTGCTAGGAACAGCTAAGATACTGAGGAGAACCCTCAAACTCCCAGGCCTCTGGTAGAGGACCCGAGCTTGAGAAGGACACAGTTACCACCCTACGAGGGTGAGAGGGACGTTTATATATATATAGATAGATAGATAGATAGATAGATAGATAGATATTATTGTTATATGTTATTGTTTAAAAAAATAAAATCTTAAAAACTTTAATTAATTGTGCTCTTCTCATGTGTAATATGAAATGTTTTGTTTGATGTATAAATCACTGGACAAGCATTGAGGAATTCTCATTTGCTCCCTATAGCCTGAAAATATCCAGTAAGTTGGCTCAGCTGGTTTTATATGCTGGTCCAAATATAGCCTTTTTTGGTCTGGAGCAGGGGCATCAAACTCAATTTCATCCTCGGCCGCATCAGCATTATATTTGCCCTCTAAGGGGCGGTTGTAATTGTAAAACAATATAAATATATCTGCTCTTGATCATATTACAAAATTTCCTCTGTGTTTTATTATTATTATGTTTTAGTAATAATTTGTATAATAACTAGCTCTGAAGACAAAAAGTGATTGAAAAAAAAAACATCCTGAATATGTTTATAACTACAAATGAACTTTTTCCCAGTTTATTCTGTTTTTTTTTAACCCTTATCTGTAACATATTACATGTACTGTAGATACAGTATATGATGAGCAACCAGACTCACTTTTTTTTTTTTTTTAAAAAAAATTTTTTTTTTTTTTTTTTTTTTTTTTTTTAATAAAGGGGAAAAAAGATTTATTATTTATAAATTTTTTTTAAAAAAAAAATTTTTTCTGGTAATTTTTTTTTTTTTTTTTTTAAAAATTTTTTTTTTATTAAGGGAAAAACACCACCAACTCTTTAAAAAAAATTTTTTTTTTCAAAAAAATTATTTCTTCAATCAATTTTTTACTATTCTTTACATTCTAAACTTATAAAGTAAAATTAATCCATTCTCCGATAACTTTTTATATTGAAAATACCTCATTTTGTGTTTTTTTTTCCCCAAATCAGTGACATCACATTTGAAATTGACTTTTAAGGAGTTAAAATTCTGAAAATATTTACATATTTAGTTGTTTTGATCAGGACTGAGGTAGGTTAACAGATTTGACCAAAAAAAGTTGATCTGTTATGTTTTTACAGCTGTTCTTTTAGTGGCTGTTTTCAGCCCGAACATCACGTGCGTAGTGAATTTGCCCTCTGTGTATTATTGACCTTCTGAAAGTTTTGAAATCGTATTTCCAAAATGTATGTTAAATTAAGGTTCCTCACCAAAAATTATTCAATTTGATAAAGTACAGTGAGATTTATGGCCAATTTAAGGGTGAAAAATGACTCCTAGTGGCTGAAAACATCCCCAACAGCACATGAGGGTTCAGGTCACATTTCACTCTTAACATGCCTGCAGTGAGAACATCAGCCTTTAATTCACTTCACCTCATTAAACACACGTTTAAATCAGTAATTCAAAGATATAAAGTATTAGGTGGTTGTTTGTCTCAGGAAAAGAAACCACACTAGCAGCGCCCTAAAGAGCTGAAGGCTGTGCTGTTTCCTGTGACTATGTATGAGTTATTCAAGTCACTGTGTTTACAGTATATCTGTCCTCTTGCTTTATACATGCTTGTTTACATCACATGGCTGAGCGGACTGACCTCCACTGCTTCCCATTCTTAATGCAGCCAAACATACACAATAAAACACACGTATCCCCGGTTGGATTATTACATTTTCAACCACTTCATATGCAGCATCCCCTTTATAAAAGATGCTGCATGCAGATCCCACCCAAAGGGTGGAGTTGTCCAGATCAAGAATAACTCATTTCTGCCCCCCTCTGGTTAAACTGGAGCTGATGTCCTCCATAAAACCAAAGTTATAGACTCAATCCTGGTCTGTCACATTCAAGTGAACCACACCTTCCTTTACCTCCTAAGAGACTGACTTTACAGGAGCCCTTCAACAATGTGGCAACAGGTGACAGGCCTATAGACAAAAGAAAGACGTATTTATATACTACTAAGTGTATAGAAACACTTCACATAAAAATATTGTTGAACAGATGTGTTCTGAAGCAGTTTTTTTGTTATTCTAACCCTTATAGTTTTAGTTTAGTTTACTTTATTGACACAAATGTATAAAATATTGGGTCCAGACAATAGAGCCCAAGATACTTGTCACACTGTACATTGACATCAGAGCCGAGAGCATAGTAACTCCAACTCCCAGGCTCTTTAAGACTTTGAGCAGCTTCCCTCTTGGGACCCTGTCATAGGCTTTGGAAAAGTCTATGAAGGCAACATACAGTTGCAGCTTCTTTCTGGCACAGTGTCCAAAGATAAGTCTAAGTGCCACAATGTGTTCTATGCACCTCCTTTTAGGTTGAGCTCCTGCCTGCTCTCTGAATGGTCTATACCAGGACATCAATCTGTTATTAAGCACATAGTCATACACTTTGCTGCACTGTTGATCACACTTATGCTCCGGTAATTTTCACAATCAAATCGGTTACCCTTCTTAAATAACATGATCAGTCTAGCAGGGGCCCAGCTCATTGGATAGCCAGTTACAAATATGGAGTTCATGAGTGTACATAGAAACATCACCCATTCACTTGGCAGAAGTCTGAACACACCTGGGCTTATACCATGGGGTCCTGCACCTTTTCCAGCCTTTAGCTGGTGGTCAATCACATGCTGGACTTCTGTCATTGTGATAGGGTCATCTAGAAGTGGCATGTTGACATTATAGTCCTCCATATATAGCAGGTTTTCTCTCTCACCGACAAGAGGGTTCAGTAGCCTCTCCATATGTTCCTGAAAGTCCCTTTCAGAAGGCATATCTTGTCGAGGGGATGAGGAGAACTCCCCCCTTACAATCAATGGCTTGCCATAACATTTTAGCATCACCACACTCCAATATTCGCTGCCAGCGGAGTGGAAGTGCTTCTTGGTTCCTAAGCGGGTTGTGTGCCCGGGGTCTAGGGCTGACTCGCCTGCTCTGGGCAGTACAGTTATACAAGGATTCAGTGAACCACATAGCGATATCATCTGGATTCTGACCAAAGGAGATGACAGGTGTTTCCAGTGAACGTATGTTAAGAGCAAATTGCTCTGCATTAATATTTGTAAAGGCCACTGGTCTCATACAAAGGGGCTTGTCAGGGTTGGTGTCAGGATCCTAGGATCCAAGTGGTTTTTCCATGTTTTTGTTCTCTCTGTGTGTGTGAGTCTGGAGGGGGGCGGAGCTGGAGCCACCATTCACCTGCACACCTGCCAGCCATCTGCAATCAAGCCACCTTCACTCACTCTGGATAAAACCCTGGCCCAGTTCACAGCTCGCCGCCACATTGTCGGCTTCCCTCTGTGGTATAGTATTTTGGCTCAGAAGTTTTCAGTGATCTCTTGCCTGCTTTGTAGCCCAGCTTTTTGACTTAGTGTTTTTTCCTGTCTCCAGTGTTTCCTGTTTGTTGCCATTACCCCTCTGGACCTCACAAATCCTCTCCACCTGACTCAGCCTCACTCCGTCATCTTCAATCTCACCTGGACTTCCTCTGGACACCTTGGACACACAGCAACCCCCGCCCTGCTTCAGCTCCTTGGACTTTCCTTCAATAAATCTTTTGTTTTTATAATCTGCCACTGAGTCTATTGTCTGCATTGTGGGTCCAGACCTCCACTCATTATGACAGTTAGCGTTAATAGCATGCACACACAAGTCCTGAGCACGCTGTAACAACATCTTTGCACTTATCATTTCTTCGGGAATCAAAAGTCCTAAAGACACAGGGGCATGGTCAGATGGCATTTCAATACTCTGATTCACTTCAAAGCTTCTGATACACTTAAGATACTGAGCAGTGGTTAAACAATAATCTATTTCGGAAATCCATTTATCTCTTTTGCGGTAGATCAGAGAACTAGGAAATGAGTAAGACATGGTATGCAAGTTGTTCACAACCAACAGTTTATTATCTTTGCAAACTTGGATAATACTCCTCCCATTGGAGTTTACATTTGCATCAATAGGTTTATAGTACATGTCCTTGCTACCTTCAATCAGCTCTTTTGGAGACTTTTGGAGACTCTGACGTGAAAGCAGGTATCGTTCTTCCTCTTCTCAACGAGCAGCAGGTGCTGAACAAAAGTTCATTTTAGTTAAAACATATTTAGGATTATTTTTACTCACTTTTTTTCTTCAATGTTAGTTATTAAATACATTATTACTAAAACTAAAAAAAATGCAACAATTTTTAATATGATCAAGAAGAATATTCATTTTTTTACAATTACAACCGTCCTTTACTACCGACTATCACCTAACTATGACAAACCAAAAACAGAACAGTTTAACTAGAAACTTTAACTTTACTTTTTATTAAGTAAGACAAGTAAAGCCACATGCTGTTGACTAATAGTATTAACAGGTGAAACTGGAAAAACAAAAGGAAAGTTGTGCTTGCTTTAAATTGGTTTATGCATGTGTTAGATGCAACTTTTATGGAGGAACAAAACATATATGGAAGAAAAAAGAATTATACAAGACAACACAGGGTTAAAGCTGACTATAAACAAATGATTAACACAAAACAAGACAAAACAACTGGACCCCCAAAAAACACACCCATATTGAAATTTTAAAACAATTATCTCATAAATCCCTTCCATTGCTCGCCTCCAAACCCCAAACACACCCAACACAAACCAATTAAAAAATAAAACATTCCCCCAACACCAAACAAGGACAAGGACGCACCCCTCCCCCAAAAAAATTAAATTAAAAAAAACAATAAAAAAAAAAAAGATATAAATAAAAATTATGTACTACTTATCCCACCTCTAACATACAACAGCTTCACATAGCATCCTAACACAAAAATTGTTCCCATGTGGTAAAAACACTTATTTTTAGTAGAGGAAAAAAGAAGTGGACGTTTGCCTCCGTGTGGTGAGAGACAGAACAGTTTGTCGGAGCTCCTTGACAGCAGTTTCACCAGGACGAGGCGTTGAGCCCGGACACACTCCGTTCTGAGGCAGATAGAGACGCACTAGATGGTTTATTGACTGACTGAACCAATCAGTCGCTTTCACTGAAATACACATTGCGCTGTTAAATATGTCTTTATGTACAGGTGCTGCTGAAAAAAATTGAATATCATGAAAAACTTCCAGGGCTGCACGGTGGTGCAGTGGTTAGCACTCTCACCTCACAGCAAGAGGGTCGCAGGTTCGATTCCGGCTTTGGGCTCTTCTGTGTGGAGTTTGCATGTCTCCCTGTGTAAGCATGGGTTTCCTCCGGGTACTCCGGCTTCCTCCCACATCAAAAAACATCGTTAGGGATAGATAGATAATAAAATAAAAAAAAAAAAAGAATTTATCCAGGAAATTTTTTACACACAGGATCAACAATATAATGAGAATATAAATCATAGGAAGTATAACAAAATATCTCAATTCTAAAAAAAACAATACATAAATTTTAATAATATAAAAATATAATATAATAGTATAAATATATATTTATAATATATATAAAAATATAATATATAATAAAAAATACAAACACAATAACATAATGTAATACTGATATACTATATAATACACTAAAATAAGGGGTCAAAAAATCACACAAAATAAAAAAAAAGAATAACACTCCATACAGTCAAGCAAATATAATTAGATGTCAGGGGAGCAGAGAGCTCTCTCCACCAGAGGTGATGAGTTGAACAGCTATAACTCAAAAGATTTCTTATTGTCCTGGTGACAGCGGAGCTGAACCAGCCTGTTTGAGAAGCTGCTCCGCTGTCGCTCCAGTACCGGGTGAAGTGGGTGGTCCGGATTGTCCAGAATAGACAAAACTTGTTCATAGTTCTCCTTCCCACCACAGCCTCAAAAGTGTCCAGTTTGCAGCCAATCACAGAGCGGCCTTCCTGATCAGCTTGTTCAGTCTGTTGGCGTCGCCGACTCTGATGCTGCTCCCCCAGCAGACCACAGCACAACAGGGCGCTGCTACAACGGACTGGTAGAAGATCTCCAGCATTCTGCTGCCCTTGAAGGATCTGAGTTTCCACAGGAAGTAGAGGCGGCTCATCCCCTTCTTGTAAACAGCGTCAGGTTGGTCCTCCAGTTCAGTCCGTTGTCGATGTAAACGCCCAAGTATTTGTACTCCTCCACAAACAATGTCCCCCCCAGGACTTCAGGGGCTGTGTGGGTGTCCTCTTCTTCCTGAAGTCGATCACCATCTCCCTGGTCTTGGCCACATTACATCAATACTACAACCACTCCACAAAATCACCCACCAAGCCCTGTACTCCTCCTCCTTCCACCACTTATACACCCTACAACTCCACAATATACAAGACCAGATAAGACAAAACAGAAAAGGAGAGACACGCACCCTGCGCTCCTTACCACTACCACCACATCACGGGCCGCTCCCGCCGGACAAACTGCGCCTCCGCAGGTAGTCCGTACCAGGAGAGGGGGAGCCCACATTCATCACCCCAGTCTCCCAGAGAAAGGCGGAGGTGTTGAATGCACTAAGAAACAAAAATGTGACTCTCACAGGCACCCAACACCATCCAGAGCGAAGAGCCCTCTCAGGAGAAAATATGGCACCTCCACACCTAGAGAGGCTGTAGGCAAATTGCAGAGGGCTACAGTCACACCTTGGCTCGGCAGGACCAGCCTCTCTACACCTTCTCACATGAGAGGGAGGGCCATAGTCATAGGCCATGAATGACTTCTGGCACCAGAACAGCAGGAGGCTCCAGGGGTACCTTCTCCTCCACCACAACACGGGCGCAGCCCACCACGGGCCCCCCCCCCCCCTCCTCCCCGGCTACTCGGGGCCGGCCACGGGCGGGGGGGGGGGGGGGGGGAGGCAGGGGGGGGGGGGGGGGCAGCAGAGGGGAACCTTTAGAAACTTCAGCTCTTGGCCCTCTCCACCAGGCTTTCTCTGTCCTTCACCTTCCGGTGACTCCTTCACCCCCACACCCCTTTTGGAGCTTCCTCCAACTTCCTCCTTTCTCTACTCCCTCACTTCACCTTCACCCTCACCCTTTTCACTCATCCCTCCCCCCCTCCCCCCCCCCCCCCCACCCAACCTCCTTCATAAAAACCACAACCCCCCACATCCTGAAGGCGCTTCCACCCACCCCCCAAGTGAACCCCCCCCCCCCCCCCCACCCCCCCACCCCGTCCTTAACTTACAGACTAACCCACTTCGTCCCCTCAGGCCTCTCCTCCACCCTCGCAGCAAAGCCACAATTCCTCTCTAGGAGGCAAAGCTAACCTCCCCACCCGACTTCTCCCCCAGAGACACCCCCCTTACACCACACACCACCACTCAACCCCACCCACCTCCACCACCAACCCCCCCACCTCACACTCTTGCCTCACCCGCTTCAGCCTAAACTCCATCAGATCCCCCCACCCACCACACTACTCCCTACCTCAGCCACCCCCCACACATCTCCACTTCCCCCCACCCCCCCCCTCGACCAAAACTATTGACATCTTGTGCTTTCCAGCTAAGCTTCATTTCAGCACAATACTAGCAAAAAAGACTTAAATTGACCTTAAACAATTATAAAAAACATCAACTACAATTTATCAAATTAAATAAATAAATAACATAAACATTTATCCAGACCCACTCTGGTTGGCGGCTCTCCATATTTAAAGATAACTACTGGGCAGCTAATGCTGGGCGCTGGCATACTGCAGTGGGGTTGTCCAATCAAGAATAACTAATTTCTGCCCCCCTCTGTTAAACTGGAGCTATGCCTCCATAAACCAAAGTTATAGTTTTGCTCAAAACACTAAATTTTGTCAATAAACATATTTACAAAGTCCTTTATTTTAATATTTACACCATTTTGCCACAACCATCCTTTACTCCAGCATTGCTTATGGTGTGTAAAGGGGCTGAAGTCATAAAGGACTTTTTTAGACAACAATTAGACAACTATTTGAATCTTTCGCCAGCTAAATTCAAATTATAATCTACCACACACTTTTTTTTTGTCAGGCACTTTATGAGGGAAAACATTCCCAATTTTAATCCACTTTAAGACACACTTTTTTACAATTGCTTTCTGTTCACCAAGACCAGGAAGCTTATATCTAAATTTGTGAACTATTTCTCTACAGATTAGAAACTTTCATAATACTACAACCCGCAAACACACCGCGACCGGAGCGGCAAAACTGCAGCTACTCTCAGCAGCGAGCACGAAATAAAGTATGATGCAACTATTAGCTCTAGTGCTTTTTAAGAAATTAAGTTGATAAGCGTGTCGGACAAGTAGAGAGAAAGTTTAGGAAATGTAATCACCTTTCATTAATATCACTTAATTATTCCCAAAGTGTTAATCACTCCTACAGAAGCTAACTTCATGGAGAACCAGGTTTTTTTCAGTGTGGTGTACATCTTAACATATTACATGTACTGTAGATACAGTATATATGAGCAACCAGACTCAATCCTGGTCTGTCACATTCAAGTGAACCACACCTTCCTTTACCTCCTAAGAGACTGACTTTACAGGAGCCCTTCAACAGTGTAGCAACAGGTGACAGGCCTATAGACAACAGAGAGACGTATCTATATACACTAAGTATATAGAAACACTTCAGATAAAAATATTGTTGAACAGATGTGTTCTGAAGCAGTTTTTTGTTATTTTAACCCTTATACACTGTTAAAACACTGTTACGTTGGTTACGTTTATGGCTGAAAACAGCCACTAAATGAACAGCTGTGAAAATATAACATATCAACTTTTTTTTGTCAAATCTGTTAATCAACTTCAGTCCTGATCAAAACTACTAAATATTTAAATATTTTCAGGATTTTAACTCTGCCTATTAAAATCCTTCAAAAGTGACATCACAGATTTAGGGGAAAACAACAAAATGACTTATTTTTAATATTAAAAGTTATCTGAGACTGAATAACTTATTTATTTTATAGTCCTCCACATAACCTATACAAATAAAACAGAAGGGCAGTTTGAACTGATAAAACATTAACTTTACTTGTTTATTAAGTTAAGACAAGTTAAAGGCCACAGTGCTATTGACTTAATAGACAGTATTAACAGGTGAAACTGGAAAAACAAAAGGAAAGTTGTGCTTGCCGTTAAAGTTGGTTTATGCATGTGTTAGATGCAGCTTTTTATGGAGGAACAAAACACATATATGGAAGAAGAATAGTGATGAATTGATACATAGGATCAACACAGGGTGTTAGAAGCTGACTATGTAAAGCAATATGATTTTAAGCAGCAGATAACAGATGTTACAGTAGAGACAACTGTGGACTCCCCCAAAAAATCCACAGCTTGTTTTCCATATTGGTAAAATTGTTGAAATACAAATTATCTGCCTGTTTCTAATGTAGAGTAGAAATGATCTAGAAACTATCTATCTCTATCTATCTAAGTTGCTGGTCGCTCTCCAAACTGCCCAGATATCACAGCTTGTCTCAGGTGATAGTCGGGCAAAGGCCGGGAATTGTAAAACAATATGAATATATCTACTCTTGATCATATTACAAAATTGCCTCTGCATTTTATTATTAGTTTTAGTAATACTGTATTTAATAACTAACTTTGAAGACAAAAAGTGAGTAAAAACCATCCTAAATATGTTTATAACTACAAATGAACTTTTGTTCTGTCAATTATGTTTGTTTTTAATGCCACTGTTCCAACCCTCCTCCTTCATCCGGGCTTGGGACCAGCAAAAGTGACCAAAACAGACACTCTGGTGGAGTTACTTTTTTTTATTTCAGGGTCTGATTCCCCAAATCTTACATTTCCATCATCCAGTGGCGGCTCCGTGCATGCGGGATTTGTCTCTAGTCCCTTTTTTGAAAGACTCGCTAGAGGGGTCTGAAAACTCGCTAAATATAGCGACTTAGCCGCTAAATTAGCAACTCTATGCTGCTGCTGGAAACAGCTGATGCTCAGACGCTTCAGCGCGCATGTCATAAAATCGAGATGCATTATGGGACATGTAGTTTAGGGACACGGTAGTTCTGTAAACCAATAGGATTAAGCGTGTATTAAACAAAGTTTGAAAAATGCTGGTAACCTACGTAACAACCCAAAACAAACATTTGGATCAGTTGTTAGCTGACGGCGGTTTATCGAGCAGGGATTTAGTGACCGAGAGGAAAAGCAAGATGATGACGGACTACATCGACTTCGAGGACAAGGAGTTTAAGGTGAGGGATTTCTACCTGACTTCCCTTGAGCAGCAGTGTCGGGATCATCTGCAAGACAGCGAGGCTAAGATCGTCCGCAGGACCACCGACGGTAGGATCCTCCTCGATGTCGATGAGGATTTACTAGGTAATTTCTTTGATTGGCATTTGGACCACAAAGATGTGTGTGATGAAAATGTTGTGTGGGAGCGCGAGAAAGCCCTGCTGCAGAGAGAGATTCAGGACCTGAAAGCTCAGCTTCAGACGGCTCTGGCTGAACCCGTCCAGCCTCCGGTTCAGGACAGCAGCCTGAAATCGGAGCTGGACACGGTCAGACTGATGCTGAGCGACGCTCAGGGGGTCCTGAAGCAGCAGGCAGTCAAGATCCGGAGTCAGGAGTACTCGTTAGCGAGGGGGAAACTAGATTACGAGACGCTGCAGAAGGAAACGGAGGTAAAGTTAGCTCAGCTTCACGCCGCTGCTCAGATGCCCGCTGCGTCTGAGACGAACAAGGATCCTGAGTTGGAGAGCTGTCTCCACGCCGAGAGGACCAAAACAAAAAAATTACAGGGACAGCTGATCCAGATGAAGGAGCTTCTGCAGCAACAGACCAGGACCCACCAGATCCAGCTGGAGGAGCAGAGAGCAGCGTCCAGGAAGCTCATCGCTGCTCTGAGAGCGCCTCAACATCGTCCTCAGGTAATTATTGCTATTATTAGGACCCTGTTGTTCTTCTAATGATTATTATTATTGTTATTTTTATTACTAAATTGCGTCTTTGAGTGGAAAAACGAGGTGCTTGGGCTATTCAAATAGTTATGAAAATTGGCACACCTGTCAGAAGTGCGTGAAATCGGATTTTGACGTGGGTCCCACAGTGGGGTGTAGCAAACTGGCTCCGTAGCGCCCCCTGCTGATTTCATAGACGGCATGTTTCACCTCGATGTATGAAATTTGGCAGGTAGGAAGGAAGTCGGGCCATTTTGGATTTTATGTTGATTATCTGCTATTTGTAGGCTCTGTATTTTTAACGAACTCCTCCTACAGATTTAACCCGATCGACTTCAGATTTGATCAGTACCATCTTAAGACCTTTGTGATGAAAAGTTGTCCAAATCGTGTGCTTTTATGAAACCGCGTTGAAATGGCGTGGCGGAGAATTAAAATGATTCACCATTGAATGACAAACTGCTGTAACTCAACTGTCCTTGGACCAGTCTGCCCCAAACTTGACCTACTTCATAATAGTCCAGGCCTGACGACATCTACGTGGCAATATTGATTAAAAGTCATAGCGCCACCTACTGGCAACAGGAAATCAGCGTTATGTGACAACAATCATCCATTTCATATGAGATTTACAATGTGTGGTCAAAACTGGACAAGGTGAAACATAATGTATGTTTACATGGTGGTCTGTAAACAGACACAGTGGACACAGGAAGTGGTGGAAAAATTGCAGTACGTTGTTTCCTGTACTTCCCTTTTAGTACTTCACCTTGCTTGTCATTTTTACTGTATCAACTATATTTTAACATACTACTTACTACCTGTTAATTTGTGCTGCTTTTTATGTATTTGTGAAACACTTTGAAATTTGTTTTTGAAAAAGTGCCGTACAGTATAAAAAAGTAATATTCATTTATTTTATATTTCAGAGAGACAATGTTGCCGTCCAGGAGAAGTTTGAGCCAAACAAAGCCAAATGGGTGGAGCAGAGAGCCGGGGCAAAGAAACTCACCGCTGCTTGGAAACAGTCTTAAGGTCAGACACAGACCAGGTCTCACTGCCTTCAGCTAAGTCTTGATAGTATTCTACTTGTTTTTACTGTGTTTTAGTACTTCACCTTGCTTGTCATTTTTACTGTATCAACTCTGTTTTTATATATTACTACCTGTTAATTTGCACTGCTTTTTATGTTTTTGTGAAGCACTTTGTTTTTTGAAAAGTGCCATATAAATAATGGTATTGTGATTATTATTATTATTTCAGACGGAGAAGTGGAGATATATATATATATATATATATATATATATATATATATATATATATATATATATATATATATATATATATATATATATATATATATATATATATATATATATATATATATATAAAAAAAACACACACACATACATGGGCTGCACGGTGGTGCAGTGGTTAGCGCTGTCACCTCACAGCAAGAGGGTCGCAGGTTCGATTCCGGCTTGGGACTCTTCTGTGTGGAGTTTGTATGTTCTCCCCGTGTAAGCGTGGGTTTTCTCCGGGTACTCCGGCTTCCTCCCACAGTCCAAAAACATGCAATTTAGGTTAATTGATCGGCTCCAGCCCCCCGCGACCCCTAACGGGATAAGCGGTTGACGATGAATGATTGAATGAATATACATACATATATATAAAATATAAAAACGTCCCTCACACCCTCTTAGGGTCGTATCCGTGTCCTTTTCAAGCTCGGTATAGCATCGTGAAAAAGGTAAAACCAAAAAAAAAAAATAATTAGTGGAAAATATGTAAAAAGTAGTGTAATTTGATAATAGTGTCCAAGAACTCCTAAGAAGTCATTGTATAGTATGTTGAAAACAGTCACACTATAGTATGTCGAAAAATATAATGAAAGAAGTCATAGTACATTAAAAAGTAACAATATTGTATGTTGAAAACTGTTATTTGTCAGTAAGTCATTAAAAGTCATAGCGTATCTCAAAATAGCCACAGTACACTATGTCAAAAAATGTTAGTCATAGTATGTCATGTTGAAAAACGTTAGTTGAAATTATGCTGTAAAATATAAAAAGTCATAAGTCATTAAAAAAGTCAACATAATATATTATAGTATGCCATAAAATGTCATAAAGTCGTAGTATAGTGTGTCATAAAACATGTTAATTAAAAAAGTAAGTACAGAGCAAAAAAAGAAAAAGGGAAACAGCAAAAGAAATCATTGTATAGGTATTTTAAAAAAGGTCAGTAAAATATGTCAAAATGTAAAAAAAAAATCATAGTATAGTATATCTAAACAGGGTATAGTATAGTGTGTCAAATCTTTTTTTAAAAAAGTCATTGTATAATATGGAGCAGTGGTGGCTGAAGCTCCGTCCACTGATGAAAATCAGTTAGGGTGGTAACTGTGTCCTTCTCAAGCTCGGGTCCTCTACCAGAGGCCTGGGAGTTTGAGGGTTCTCCTCAGTATCTTAGCTGTTCCTAGCACTGCGCTCTTCTGGACTGAGGCTTCAGATGTCGTTCCTGGAATCTGCTGGAGCCACTCTCCCAGTTTGGGGGTCACCGCCCCGAGTGCTCCTACTTCCATGGGGACCACGTTAGCCTTGATCTTCCACATCTGTTCCAGCTGTTCTTTCAACCCTTGATACTTCTCAACCTTTTTAGGCTCCTTCTTCCTGATGTTGGCGTCAGCTGGTATCGCCACATCTATCACCACTGCCCTCTTCTGCTCTTTCTCTACCACCACTATGTCCGGTTGGTTAGCCAGCAGCTGTTTGTCAGTCTGGAAGCTGAAGTCCCACAGGATCTTAGCCCTGTTGTTCTCCACCATCTTCGGTGTAGGTGGTGGAGAACAACAGGGCTAAGATCCTGCTCCAGCTTCCAGACTGACAAACAGCTGCTGGCTAACCAACCGGACATAGTGGTGGTGGACAAAGAGCAGAAGAGGGCAGTGGTGATAGATGTGGTGATACCAGCTGACACCAACATCAGGAAGAAGGAGCATGAAAAGGTTGAGAAGTATCAAGGGTTGAAAGTACAGCTGGAACAGATGTGGAAGATCAAGGCTAACGTGGTTCCCGTTGTAGTAGGAGCACTCGGGGCGGTGACCCCAAAATGGGAGAGTGGCTCCAGCAGATTCCAGGAACAACATCTGAAGCCTCAGTCCAGAAGAGCGCAGTGCTAGGAACAGCTAAGATACTGAGGAGAACCCTCAAACTCCCAGGCCTCTGGTAGAGGACCCGAGCTTGAGAAGGACACAGTTACCACCCTACGAGGGTGAGAGGGACGTTTATATATATATAGATAGATAGATATGATAGATAGATAGATAGTTTATATGTTATTGTTTGAAAAAATAAAATCTTAAAAATTTTAATTATTTGGCCCATTTAATATGAATTTTTTTATGCACAAAATTTTTTTTTTTTTTTTTTTATATATATATATATATATATATTATTGTATATATTATTGTTTAAAAAAATAAAATCTTAAAAACTTTAATTAATTGTGCTCTTCTCATTGTAATATGAAATGTTTTGTTTGATGTATAAATCACTGGACAAGCATTGAGGAATTCTCATTTGCTCCCTATAGCCTGAAAATATCCAGTAAGTTGGCTCAGCTGGTTTTATATGCTGGTCCAAATATAGCCTTTTTTGGTCTGGAGCAGGGGGGTCAAACTCAATTTCATCCTCGGCCGCATCAGCATTATATTTGCCCTCTAAGGGCCGGTTGTAATTGTAAAACAATATAAATGTATCTGCTCTTGATCATATTACAAAATTTCCTCTGTGTTTTATTATTATTATTAGTTTTAGTAATAATTTGTATAATAACTAGCTCTGAAGACAAAAAGTGACTGAAAAAAAAAAAACATCCTGAATATGTTTATAACTACAAATGAACTTTTTCCCCGTTTATTCTGTTTTTTTTTAACCCTTATCTGTAACATATTACATGTACTGTAGATACAGTATATGATGAGCAACCAGACTCAATCCTGGTCTGTCACATTCAAGTGAACCACACCTTCCTTTACCTCCTAAGAGACTGACTTTACAGGAGCCCTTCAACAGTGTAGCAACAGGTGACAGGCCTATAGACAACAGAAATACTTATCTATATACTACTAAGTATATAGAAACACTTCAGATAAAAATATTGTTGAACAGATGTGTTCTGAAGCAGTTTTTTTTTTGTTATTTTAACCCTTATACACTGTTCAAAACACTTTACGTTGTTACGTTCGTGGCTGAAAACAGCCACTAAAAGAACAGCGAAAAATAAACAAAACATATTTTTTCACACTTTTTGTGGTCATCTTTTTTTAACCTTTTCAACTTGGATATGCAAATTATAACAACATTGACTTGGATAATTAGAGCAAAAGCCACTCACATCACTGACTATAACCGCTCAAGAGAGCTGTCGACAATCTGGAGTGGATGGAGGAAGAAGAGGTATTTACAAAGACTCTAAAGTAGTTTCAAACTTACTTTACCATCATCCAAAAAACGCATCATGTACAGGCCTATTAGTGGCTAAATATGCAACCTGGTCATCAACAGTAAAAATCACACATTTTACTCCTTTCAACAGGGGGACCATCAACATTCAGAATGCATCATTATATAGTGTCATGACAGTACATTCAAAAAATTTGCAGTTCAAGCCCCATTTAATATACTTTCCCGTTAAACTGGAGCTATGTCCTCCATAAAACCAAAGTTATAGACTCAATCCTGCTGCACATTCAAGTGAACCACACCTTCCTTTACCTCCTAAGAGACTGACTTTACAGGAGCCCTTCAACAGTGTAGCAACAGGTGACAGGCCTATAGACAAAAGAAATACTTATCTATATACTACTAAGTATATAGAAACACTTCAGATAAAAATATTGTTGAACAGATGTGTCCTGAAGCAGTTTTTTGTTATTTTAACCCTTATAGTTTTATTTTAGTTTACTTTAATGACACAAATGTATAAAACATTGGGTCCAAACAATAATCGAAATTGAAACCCATCAACTTAAAAAAGGTACAAATTACAATACATGAAAATACAACAAAGAAACCCTTGACTCAGACAGCAGAAGCTTTCTATTGCTCCAAACGTGACAGGCAAGCATGTAACATACTCAAAATTTCTCTGTTAGTGCCCACAAACAGTGAGCTCAGGTCCTTATACTCAAGTCCATATTTCCCTCTGATGTCTTGTGTGAGGGGACACACCAGTATGTGCTGTTCATTTTGTATGCCGGTCTCACATTGACATGGACGCTGCTCAGGTGGTGTGCGACTCCACCTTCCCATTTCCACACCCAGTCTATGAGAGGACAACCGGAGCCGTGTAAAGGTTATCCTCAAAAAGTACTCAATGTAAGGTGTACTGCTGGTGCCTGTTTAGAGAGGATGAACAGATAAATCTGGATTGATATCTTGGTAAGTCTTATATCTTGTTCCTTCTTTGGATTGCAGTTTACGAATCATGTCCCTTCGGCCATTCTCAATATGAGATTGACTATCCATTAACTCAGATATACATGACTTGGTTCTCCTGCTTTAGCAGTTCAATAACATGCCACAAGGAACATCAGACATTTCGCTGTTGTATTTTGGTGAAAAACCTGGCTTGCTTTGCTCATACTAGAGCTTGCAATGAGGGCAGCCCTGCTTCCAACGGGCATGTTAGGTTAGGTGTAGTACCCCTCACCCCAAGTAGGGATTTCACTCCAGTCATATAGAGAGTTTCAGCAGCCTTTAAGGGAATTTGTAACCAAGCCTCACACCCATACAAGATAGCTGATGAAAAGGAAGCCTCAAAAACCTCACGTTTTACACAAAAAGGAGCATTGTAGTTGGTGGACAGGAAGATGATTAGTTTGTCTAAGTGCTTTGTCTTCTCTTTTACATGTAGGGCAAGTGAGCTTCGGGCATTTCCATCAGCAGTGAATGCAGCTCTGAGATATGTGTAACTGTCACAGTGCTCCACTGTAAATGGAGCAAGCTGTATAGGTTGCTTGTCATTATCATTTCAGTTTCTCAGTCAGCCTTTCTCTTGATGTTGCTAGGATAACAGTGTCATCCATTAGCATTAGGACATGCAGCCATTTTAGGAAACCATCATCTCCACACTGTTGTTTCAACTTTCTGATGAGCATGTCGACAAACATCACAAACAGGAAGCAGGATGTAGGGGATCCTTGCCTCACTCCGATGGATGCTGTTATTGTGGTGGAGCCCAAGATACTTGTTGTCACATCAGAGCCGAGAGCATAGTAACTCCAACTCCCAGGCTCTTTAAGACTTTGAGCAGCTTCCCTCTTGGGACCCTGTCATAGGCTTTGGAAAAGTCTATGAAGGCAACACACAGTTGCAGCTTCTTTCTGGCACAGTGTCCAAAGATAAGTCTAAGTGCCACAATGTGTTCTATGCACCTCCTTTTAGGTTGAGCTCCTGCCTGCTCTCTGAATGGTCTATACCAGGACATCAATCTGTTATTAAGCACATAGTCATACACTTTGCTGCACTGTTGATCACACTTATGCTCCGGTAATTTTCACAATCAAATCGGTTACCCTTCTTAAATAACATGATCAGTCTAGCAGGGGCCCAGCTCATTGGAAAGCCAGTTACAAATATGGAGTTCATGAGTGTACATAGAAACATCACCCATTCACTTGGCAGAAGTCTGAACACACCTGGGCTTATACCATGGGGTCCTGCACCTTTTCCAGCCTTTAGCTGGTGGTCAATCACATGCTGGACTTCTGTCATTGTGATAGGGTCATCTAGAAGTGGCATGTTGACATTATAGTCCTCCATATATAGCAGGTTTTCTCTCTCACCGACAGGAGGGTTCAGTCGCCTCTCCATATGTTCCTGAAAGTCCCTTTCAGAAGGCATATGTTGTCGAGGGGATGAGGAGAACTCCCCCTTACAATCAATGGCTTGCCATAACATTTTAGCATCACCACACTCCAATATTCGCTGCCAGCGGAGTGGAAGTGCTTCTTGGTTCCTAAGCGGGTTGTGTGCCCGGGGTCTAGGGCTGACTCGCCTGCTCTGGGCAGTACAGTTATACAAGGATTCAGTGAACCACATAGCGATATCATCTGGATTCTGACCAAAGGAGATGACAGGTGTTTCCAGTGAAAGTATGTTAAGAGCAAATTGCTCTGCATTAATATTTGTAAAGGCCACTGGTCTCATACAAAGGGGCTTGTCAGGGTTGGTGTCAGGATCCTAGGATCCAAGTGGTTTTTCCATGTTTTTGTTCTCTCTGTGTGTGTGAGTCTGGAGGGGGGCGGAGCTGGAGCCACCATTCACCTGCACACCTGCCAGCCATCTGCAATCAAGCCACCTTCACTCACTCTGGATAAAACCCTGGCCCAGTTCACAGCTCGCTGCCAGATTGTCAGCTTCCCTCTGTGGTATAGTATTTTGGCTCAGTAGTTTTCAGTGATCTCTTGCCTGCTTTGTAGCCCAGCTTTTTGACTTAGTGTTTTTTCCTGTCTCCAGTGTTTCCTGTTTTTTGCCATTACCCCTCTGGACCTCACAAATCCTCTCCACCTGACTCAGCCTCACTCCGTCATCTTCAGTCTCACCTGGACTTCCTCTGGACACCTTGGACACACAGCAACCCCCGCCCTGCTTCAGCTCCTTGGACTTTCCTTCAATAAATCTTTTGTTTTTATAATCTGCCATTGAGTCTATTGTCTGCATTGTGGGTCCAGACCTCCACTCATTATGACAGTTAGCGTTAATAGCATGCACACACAAGTCCTGAGCACGCTGTAACAACATCTTTGCACTGATCATTTCTTTGGGGATCAAAAGTCCTAAAGACACAGGGGCATGGTCAGATGGCATTTTAATACTCTGATTCACTTCAAAGCTTCTGATACACTTAAGATACTGAGCAGTGGTTAAACAATAATCTATTTCGGAAATCCATTTATCTCTTTTGCGGTAGATCAGAGAACTAAGAAATGAGTAAGATGGTATGCAAGTTGTTCACAACCAACAGTTTATTATCTTTGCAAGCTTGGATAATACTCCTCCCATTGGAGTTAACATTTGCATCAATAGGTTTATAGTACATGTCCTTGCTACCTTCAATCAGCTCTTTTGGAGACTTTTGGAGACTCTGACGTGAAAGCAGGTATCGTTCTTCCTCTTCTCAACGAGCAGCAGGTGCTGCCGTGGACCCCTCTCCAGTCCCAAAGCACTCAGAGGCAGCCTGGTCCTCGTCAGCGGTCCCTCCTAGCTGCAGTCTCTGTTCACCCCTCCACATCCAGTCTGGATGAATCCTGCATGCACAAAGCCGCCACTGGCTGATGGAAATGTAAGATTTTGGGAATCAAACCCTGAAGTTAAAAAAAGTAACTCCGCCAGAGTGTCAGTTTTGGTCACTTTTGCTGGTCCCAAGCCCGGATAAAGGAGGAGGGTTGGAACAGTGGCATTAAAAACAAACATAATTGACAGAAAAAAAGTTCATTTGTAGTTATAAACATATTTAGGTTTATTTTTACTCAGAGGTCAAAGGGCCGGTTGTAATTGTAAAACAATATGAATATATCTACTCTTGATCATATGACAAAATTGCCTCTGTTGTGTCTAAGCAGACATACGTCATTGTTGTGGAAAAGTTCAAGTTTCCTCATCCACACTAAAATGCAAAGGCTGGTTGTAATTTCAGATTTATCAAGTCTGTTTTTGAAATGTTTTTGGACATCAATAATGGAGGTTTAGTGTGGATGGAGGGAGAATAAGATGCATTTTCAAGGTCAAGGATCAAGGTCATTATAGGATCAGCCCCCTCCATTCTACACAGGAAATGTAGATTTGAATATTTTAATTTAAAATAGACTCAAAAAATAAAATAGAGCACAAATGTTGCACTAAAAGAAGACATAAAAAAGAAAACTAAATCACATTTACATGGAAGATATACAGTTACCTATATGCATGTATGAGCAATAATAGTGAAATATGTTATAAGTTATCATCAGATTTAGCTGCTTTTGACTTTATCCCAGTCCTCATTAACTATACAAAAGTCTTCACATGAGCATGTGTCCAGTTTATGGGAGGAACGGAGGAAACAGAAGAAGTGGACGTGTTGCCTCCGTGTGGTGAGAGACAGAACAGTTTGTCTGGAGCTCCTCGACAGTCAGTTATCAGCCCGAGGACGAGGCGTTGAGCCCGGACACACTGCCGTTCTGAGGCAGATAGAGACGCACTGAGATGGTTTATTGACTGACTGAACCAATCAGTCGCTTTCACTGAAATACACATTGCGCTGTTAAATATGTCTTTATGTACAGGTGCTGCTGAAAAACATTGAATATCATGAAAAACTTCCATATTCTTCACCAGTTATTTAAGAAAGTGAAGATTTTGTATATTCTAGACTCATTTCATGTAAACTAAAATGTTTCAAGCATCTTTTACTTTTAATTACAGCCTACAGCTCAAAAAGAAAGAAAAAAGGTATCTCAAAATATTAAAATATTTCATTTGGAGTTTGAGTAAATTACTATTCATACAGTACACTGTGAATATCATGTATCTCTCGGTCTAGTTCAGTACACGCAGAAGGCTGCTGACTTTACAGCTGTCCAGAAGACCATCAAGGACGCCCGCCAGAAATTCAGCTTCTTGATGTTTATATATGGATGTAGGCTACAGCTGGACATTATGTAAGTCAACGTCATGGATGTAGTTTAAATTCCACAGACAACAATTAGGCTGAGATTTAAAGGGCACTCATGGTGTCCAACCAGGTATGTGTTGACATGTCAATAACATGATGCCCAGTGCAATGGAGACAGGTCTAGTTGAGCTAATAGTCATGGTGTTAGAGAAAAGAAACAAGTTTACAGTAAACAAGACAGACAGTCGGTATTGAACATTACAATAAGCTGCTTTATTTTCAATGAGAGAAAGGACACTTGAAGGATTTAAAAGACTGGATTGGTTAAGGCTCCGTCCCCCACAAATATAGCCATTAATAAATGGCCACATTGATAATTATACATGACAGACTAATGTACCGTACGTGCACCTTGTGATGTTCATGTTGGATACTGTACATGTATTGCTCTGCATCCCTATTACTGTTGAAAGTTTCTAATTTAAACTAGGTTGGCCTTGTTCTCCTCTGCCAGCAGATTATCACTCTTGATAATGAAGGCCCCTGACTCAGAGGGAACCATTTTGTTGATGTCAACCAGTAATACAGGGAGAATTTGACTCTTTTTATAGTATAGAGTTATTATTGTGTTGGCAGAGGAGCCGTTAATACACACTAGTTTCTCTAAACATCTCAGATGGTGTCCTGTAAATAACTGGCCCAGGTCTGATTGAAGACATAAAACTCTCCAATATTACCCCCCCCCTCAAAAAAAATATCGATAAGACAACATCCATCCATCCATTTTCTTCCACTTATTCAGGGTCAGGTTGTGGGGCCATCAGGTTTAGTACGGAATTCCAGACCTCCCTCTCCCCAGCAACATTTTCCAGCTCTTCCTGGGAGACCCCGAGGCGTTCCCAGGCCATACAAGATATGTAATCTCTCCCAGCGTTTTCTGGTCTACCCCAGGGCTTCTTACCAGTCGAACGTGCTCGGAAGTGTCCAGGAGGCATCCTGGACAGATGCCCAAACCACCTCAGCTGGTCCCTTTTCATGCGAAGGAGCAGCGGCCCCACTCCAAGCTCCCTCCAGGTGTCTGAGCTCCTCACCTTATCTCTAAGGCTGAGCACAGCCGCCCTACGAAGGAAACTCATTTCAGCTACTTGAATCCGTGATGTCGTTCTTTCAGTCACTACACAAAGCTCATGACCATAGGTGAAGGTTGGAAGGCTAAGAGAACAGCACAGCAAAAATACCCTCATGGGGCAGAGGTTAAAAGCATCCAGTGTTATGACCCTCAACCTGAATGAACACCTTAAATTCATAGCAACTAAAGAGGGGTTTGGTCTGACAGCAGGCCTGCTGTGATCACCACGAAGCATCAAACAACTGGGGTGCACCAATGGGGCGGTCAGTTCATACTTTCTTAGATGAGGTCAATGCAAGCAGCAAGCTGTCTTGAATGACTACGCCTTTGAAGAGAAACACTAGAGGGTCAAAAGGATCCGTCACCAATGCCTCAAACACCAATGGAAGTTCCTGCTACAGGGAGGACACACTCACTACTGGTCGTTGCCTCCTGACCCCCTACTGAAACCACTTCATGAAAAGGTGGCCAAGACCAGTCTGTTGCCAAAACCCTCACGGCAAGAAATAATGGCTGCTGCATACACTTCAATAGAAGCATGAGACAGCACTCAATCATCAGACCAGACTGTACAGGACAGGCATCTAGCCATTTTTCCTCACAGCAGCGCTGGAACCCAAACCACTTTTCCTTGAAACAGGCAGTGGTGGATCACCCTCTTGCCACCTGGGTAGTCTGCACAACTTGCACAGACAGTCCAGCCCTCCTCAGCCTGTCCCTCTCAGGAGCCAAGCCTGGAGAGGATGGCACAAAGTGGGCAAAGCACCTACTGCCCCCATCTGCTGACACAGAACCCCCAAGAGCTGGAGGATGGTCCAGAGTTGGGCTACCAACATCTGAATCAGTTCCTAACCACTTTGCCTTGAAACAGGCAGTGGTGGATCACCCTCAACAGATGTTGTGAGGACTCTCCGTTAACTAACTGTAGCATATCTTGTTTATATCATTTAATTTAAATCTGTGAAAATTCTTTAATGAGAAAATGATGAGAATGATGTTTCGTATTGGATCCTGTACGCTTCTTATCTTGCCCTCTTATTATCGTAGATACTTTCTAATTAAAAGGTCTCCATGAAATTCAGGGCTTTAATAAAGCAGCAAACAACTATTTGCTTCATAAAAATATAAAGCAGTAACATCAAAATGAGCAGAGAATGAAGTCACAATCACTCCTGTGTTGTAATCACCGCTTCTGTGTGCTTTGTTACAGAAAGTAGCGGTCCGACCCCGGGTGCATGAGTCCCTGTCCACTGGCTAGCTAATGGCTGCCGCTCCGCACTGCTCTCATTCAGTGGTTGATGATGCCGATCTGACCCATGGTTTTCATCATGTCTACCACGTCTTCATCAGTTTGGTATTTTTCCATTTTCTGTGTCATTTTTACGTAAAACTTGTCAATTTCACTTTCTGTTCTCAAGCTTGTATTATAAGTAGAGTAGACCCATTATCACTATTAACACAACATAAAAAAATTGCATTTTCTGACAGTGTACAGTAGTAGAACTGCATCAGGTTATGATCGGTCATAGTCTTGAAATACATTAAACTGAAAAACATTATATTGTTAGCTTCATTCATATACAATTATTTACTGTTAACTGGCAGCTGATTCATCTGTTCATATGTCTTCTGTATCATGACACAGTATTTGTATCTATAATTTGCCTTTAGTCTGTGCAGGATCACAGCTCAGATGAGTTCTGAAGAACTGCTGGATCCTCTTCCACAGGAGGACTTCAGCTGCAGCGTGGGACTTGGGCTCACCCCCCCACAGGACTGTCTCACTTACAACCACATGAAAACTGGAGTAGCAATATGGTCCATAAGGTGGCTCTAGGTAATGTCCCGCTCTGGGGTAACACACAGTCTCAAAGTTGTCCTTCCCATGACTCTTCAGTCTCTCCACCATCATGTCCATGTAAGACTTGCTGTCCCAGTTGTTGTCGTCCTCTGATGCCACAAAGAGGAAACGTCCCTTGGCTTGTTCAATGGGGACCAGGGTGGCCATGTTCTCCTCTGCCAGCGGATTATGCACAGCATTCTTGGTAATGAAGGCCCCTGACTCAGTGGGAACGAGCTTGCTGATGTCAAACATTAAAGCAGGCAGGATTTGGCTCTTCTTATAGTAGAGGGGGAAAAGTGTGTTGGCAGAGCAGCCGTTGATCCACACTGTGGCATCAACATCTGGTAGGTAAGAGGCTATTGAAAGTGCAAGATCTCCACTTTTTGAAAGGCTTATTACACCAACTCCTTTACTGCCAACCTGTGGAAAAACAAGCAAACTATTAGCTGCTTTTTAGCATTTCTTGTAATGCCACACACATTGGCTCTTTTGTACATAAACATAAATGGAAATACACATTTTAGCCTCCGAGTACATAAATTACAACTTTAGTGCCCCAAAACGTGGTATTAAAAATAACACCAAACAATTAGCAAATGTGTCGCAACACAAAAATCAAGATTGTCAGAGGACAGTACTGATCAAACCACTCACCGTATCTTGTTTTTTTAAAAACTCTATCACTTCTTTTAAATAATCCAGATGGATCTCTTTGTTGTTTGTTGGCATGTCATCACAACCGTACAGCGCTACGGTCAGAACCACAAACCCACGACTGGCCAGCAGAGAGGACCGTTTCTCTGACAAACCACCACCAACAGTGTAGAGATCCAACACAGCAGGGAACGGACCTCCTCCTGGATTAAAAGACACATGATACACTGTTAGTAGAATAAATTCAATGTTTTGGTCTCTTTGTAAATAATAATGAAGATGAAATGATGCCAGTATTTTCCTTTAACTTTACTACTTGAATGATCTGAAGCGTAACAGAAACATAGACCAACCTGGAGGAGTAAACAGGACTCCACGAATGTTCCCCTCTTTGACGGGGAGCCGACTGACCCCGTCTCCTATCAGAAGCCTCTCATTGGTCGCCTCTGCCAGCATCCTGCCCTCCCCCTCCTCCTCATGCACAGAGAACTTCACAACATGTGGGTTTAGAGAAAATTACTTTTTAAACCTTTTGTGCAGGGTGTCTGCCCTCATGGACCACAGCAGACCAGTAGGTTCAACCCCGATGTAGCTCCCACCCAGAGAGGGGTCTCTCTCCAAGTCGATCTCCCCGTTCCCATCAGCCTTGTAGGTGGCCGAGGAGCTAAACACCACTCCCTTCTCGTCAGTTGATCTGGCTCTCATGGTGACCACCTGTCTCGACCTCAGCCCGGCCACCTTCACGTGAACAGGATCATCAAACATACATCTGGCTCTCGGCAGCAGCCTCAGTCTGATTTGGGAGGACATCTCTTCTGGACCATAGAAAGCAGAAAGTACATTGCATTATTAAAGACTGAACCAGTGGTTGCCAACCTTGGAGGATTGTGACCACATGTCTTGTCCTGTCTTGTTGGGTTTTCTTGTCATGTGTCAGATGTCTGTGAGCAGTTTCACCAAAGAGTGATTGCTCATCTGAACATCTCAGATAGTTTCATGTAAATAACTGGTCAAGGCGTAGTTGAAGAGGTCAAACTCTACAGTATTTCCCAAAAACATGTCTGAGCTCCTCACCCTGTCTCCAAGGCTGAGCACAGCCACCGTTTGAAGGAAGCTCATTTTAGCTGCTTGAAACCAATCTAATTCTTTCAGTCACTGCCCAAAGCTCATGACCATAGGTGAGGGCTGGAACAGTAAGAAGACAGTAGTGGAAAAATACTCATTTTGCTGTATAACTTCTCCTTTCTGCCTCATTAATCATCTCATGACCCTTCAGATGTATCTTGTGAACCTTTTGAAGTGTGCCTGACCCCAATTTATGAGCCACTGAATTAACTTGTGTTCCTAGATTTATTTGAATGTGATATACAGTACTGTAATGAATGTTGGGGTCGCAGGGGATCAATGGCAGAGGTCTTACTATGGCGTTTTATGGTTAACTAAAATAAGTTATAATTTAATTGAAATAAATTATTGAAGTGAAGTTTGGGGTTTTGTTTTTACCATTTAGATGTGATATTTCCCAAGCAAAATATACAACTTTATTCCAAATATCATTTGGCACATAATAAACAATAAGAGCCAACCATGACTTAGTAGCACAGTACCTGACTGTGACTACTTTACTGTTACACATTGCATTAAAAATAAAAGCAGATCCTACAAATCTTGATGTTGCTGAATTCGGTTTCAGGTTGGGTATGTGTTGACATTTCAATAACATGATGTCTAGCACCAAGTTGAGGAGACAGGTTAGTCTGGTTCATAGATATGGTGTAAATCACAGACTCCACCTTTAACTGCAGGTACAAAATGTTCCTCCAAGGAAAGTGTCCGTGCGTGAGAGACAAAGAGAGACATCTCTGTATCAAACTTTATTTGACATTTAGAGTGGATTTAAGTGACAGAACTGTAGTCCCTGATGGGATAGACCAAATTAGGGCTGCAACTCGTTTTTTTCATTATTGATTAAAAATAGGAAAAATGCCCAATGTCCTTAGAGCCCAAGGTGACATCTTTAGGTGTGAACACACTCAAGACGCATTGAGGACACATTGAGATTGAAACAATTAATTTAATTAGCTTCTTTTGTCTGACCTCTGAACTGTTCTAAGTCCCAAAATATTCAGTTAACTATATATTTAATATTAAAGTGATGATGAATGAAATGATCACTGAAAAATCGTATCAACTCCATGGGCTCAAGTAGAAACAATGGTGCCTTCTGCAACATGAAGGAGCAGCAGCTCTACTCTGAGCTCCATCCAGATGTCTGAGCTCCTCACCCTGTCTCTGAGGCTGAGCCCAGCCACCCTACGAAGGAAACTCATTTCAGCTGCTTCAAACCTCAATATCATTCTTTCAGTCACTAACCAGAGCTCCATAGGTGGGAGCTGGAACAGTAAAGGAACAGTACAGCAAATATATGAATGAACAGGTACCCGCCTCCAAGGCTGTATCCAGTTCTCTTTATACATACATGAGTAAAACACACTCTATCTTTCGTGAATGGAAACGACAGGTACAGCCTGTTTCAGAAACAGAGAAAGACATGATTTGTGTCATCTATGGTAACACTGCCACGAGGTCCTTGAGGTCCTTGAACACCTGATAGACAGCTCGTCTGTTTACCAAAAGTGCATTTGGCACGGTCCTGACGCACTTGGCAGGGCGCATCACATTGTGTTGTTTACTACGGACCCACATCTACATGTATTACAGTTAAAAACGTGGAGCTCCAGATTGGCCAGCATCGTTTAAAAAGGATTACGCGCCCACCCGTTCGTGGAGCTGTGGAAACTCTAGTTGATGCGCAAAAGAAACTGTGTATCATGATATATGAAAATGACACCTTTAATTTGCACATAAGCGCGAGGGGTTTGGGGGATATTTTACAACAGTCTGATGCTGGCTGCACAAAATGTAACCAGCAGAACTGCCGTGCGTAATTGTGGTTGGACAAGGGGCAACATCACTCCAGTTAGACTGCAGTGGGGTGCGCTATGTTAGATCTAATACACTTATCTCGACCGCACCAATGAACTAAACGTGTAAACGATTTCATTAAATTGAGGCCACTGCTGATCTAAGTAAAAATCACTAAATTACGACTTCAATATATGTTTTCCCTCTCTGTGGCCACTCCCGTGCTCAGTTTGAGTTTACGGTTTATAAATAATAAAGTCATTTTTCAGACGTTATGTACCGTATGATTGCAGTCCCAGTGATGCTTTGCCGCTGATAAACGCAGTCTAACGAACAGACGCAGGAACGGACCGGTAGAAACGTCGCTTACCTTCCAGGAGTTAATGGCTGATGTTCGCCCAGAGGAGCACCTCTTCGACTAATCAGCTCACAGCTGTTTGTTTGACCGCTCCTCTGTCTAAAGCCTATATCAAAGTTTGATCACAGTCACAAAGTTAACGGGAAGCTCGAGGTGCTTCACAATAAAAGTCTCACAACTTCTCACCTGAAGAAATAAGTATTGGTAACGCACAGACAGGAAGTGTACTCCACCCTCAGTGAGTCAGTGTCATTACAAACCTGCCACACAGTGTTGGCCATTGTTTTGACCATTTAGATGAGATCGTTCCTCAGCAAAATATACATTATTTGAGAAATGACCTTGTTTGTATTATTACAGTACCAATGATCATTTTAATGCTGTACAGTGTATTGAAAACAAAAGGGCAAATCATACACGATGTTGGAAATGTATTTTCACATTATTATTTCATAATTACAATTTCAAAATTTCTACAACTATTTTGAAAAAATGAAAGCCATCAGAATCGACCAGCCTGTGTCTGTGGATGGTGGGAGCTGAAATGTGGCCAGAAATTCAGCTTCTTGATGGTTAGTATATGGATGTAGGCTATAGCTGGACATTATTTAAGTCAACGTCATGGATGTAGTTTAAATTCCACAGACAACAATTAGGCTGAGATTTAAAGTGCACTCATGGTGTCCAACCAGGAATGTGTTGACATGTCAATAACATGATGCCCAGTGCCGAGCTGAGGACCAGCCCAGAAGAGATTATAAATCAGACCTGGAAATCGACGCTCTGACTGAGTTACAGCAGGAGCTCCGTCACTCTGGGTCCAGCACTGTATTTACTTCACGTGACCTAAATAAATGATATTTTAGACCTGAAGATTTCTCTGGTTTGTTCTTGGGCTGGGCTACACGGCGGTGCAGTGTTCAGCACTGTGGCCTCACAGCAAGAGGGTTGCCGGTCCAAATCCGGCTTGGGGCTCTTCTGTGTGGAGTTTACATGTTCTCCTCGTACTTGCGAGCGTTTTCTCCAGGTTTTCTCCGCCCAGTGCCAGCTGGGATCGACTCCAGCCCTGCGACTCCTAATGAGATAAGTGGCTGAAGATGGATGGATGTTCTTGGGCTTGTCAACAAAAGAATCAGGGTTAACATTATAGTCATGGTGATAGAGAAAAAGATTAAGTTCAAGTTTCCAGTAACCAGTCACCAGACAGTCAGCATTGAACATTACAATAAGCTGCTTTATGTTCAATGACAGAAAGGACTACCATTACTTAGTAGCACAGTACCTGACTGTGATTATTTCACTGTTACACATTGCATTAAAAATAAAAGCAGATCTGACAAATCTCGATGTTGCCTAATTCAGTTTCAGGTTGGGCATGTGATTACATTTCAATAACATGATGTCTAGCACCAAGTTGAGGAGACAGGTTAGTCTGGTTCATAGATATGGCGTTCATGATAAATCACAGACTCCACCTTTAACTGCAGGTGCAAAATGTTCCTCCAAGGAAAGTGTCTGTGTGTGAGAGACAAAGAGAGACATCTCTGCAGCAAGCTTTTTTGACATTTAGACTGGATTTAAGTGACAGAACTGTAGTCCCTGATGGTATAGACCAAATTACGGCTGCAACTCGTTTATTGTCATTATTGATTTAAAATGGGAAAAATGCTCAGTGTCCTTAGAGCCCAAGGTGACATCTTTAGGTCATGTCCCATCAGTCTTCCCCCATCCAACACATTTTGCTTATCCAGACTTCTATACAGACTTCTTCCAACTGTTTGATCTACAGGCTGAGATGTAGCTGGAGACAACAGTCTGATGCTGCTATAACAATAATGTGTTACGGGGGACTAAGTGAGTTAAAGGGGTGAACCCAAGTGCAGAAAACAGGAGACAGATCAAGTTAACAAAAAGCGAGTTTTAATGTAAGCTGAAAAAATATCAAAACTAATATACAAAGGGGAAAAAAACAATAAGTATACCTAAGCCAGAGGGACACAGGGGGCACTTGAAAAGCACAGAGGGAAGCTGAGGGAAGCAGAGAGACGTAGAAAGAAAGTGGAAAGATGCTGAGAGACGCAAGGAAACAGACTGACAAAGCTCCAAGTGCACAGACGAGCCAACAAGAGGAGAAAGGGAAGGACGGCTTAAATACACAGGGTGATGACACACAGCTGGAAACAATCAGGGTGGGACAGACAATCACAAAAGGAGGGACAACGGACAAAGACAGGAAGTAAAGCTGGAAGAGGCAAAAGAAATTAACAATTTTCAAAATAAAACAGGAAACATTCAACAACAAAACCCAGAATCCTGACATAATGTATGACAGTATTACTGAAACAGCCGTGTCTCTGTCACTAGCATCATTTAGCCATTTACCACACTGACCATGAATATTCGTATTGTACGTGCCTCAAATGTCAGTGTGAAAGCCTCCATTAACTGCTACACAACAGCTTTATGTCATTTTCGCTCCTGTGACACTGAGTTTCGTTCCCTCAAAAGGGAACTCAGCCTCAGTGATGCTGGTCTGGTCTATAGTTTGGAGCCATAAAGTCCTTCAATTATATATTTTGTTAGGACGTGACAGGGGAACAAATCAGAGATCAGCATTTTAGGATTTATTGTTAGCGTAACCAACTATGCAACAACTCTTCAGCATAGCGTTATTACTATTACTGCTCTGTTTAAAGTAGAAGTTTGGAGACAACTGTTTACTCTGTTACTGTCGGTGAGGGACACATAGACAGTAGCCTACTCTGGATAACATATTGTCAGTATAATGTATCCTGAAAAACTCAACGTAATCTAACAGGAAGTTCTTCATTCAGTTCAACTAGGTTACTTTTTTGAAGATTGGCAGGGTGTCAAAACATTTAAATGGTTTTAATTTAGACTCACTAAGAGTTTATTTCCATTAACAAAAAGTAATCCCCTCATATGTCAAATGTCCCGTCTGTCACCGGCCAGTAACAACAGCCGTTAAAGTAAACGTTACTGGGGTTGACGTTGGCCGACTCCATCTTTAAATGCAACTTTTAATCTGGTCAACTCATTGTGGTTGCTTCTCATCTGCACTCTCAGGCAAACCATTTTAAATATCTATGACACAGCAAATTAGCCTTTACTGATATTGCTAGTTTATTTTTTGGCACAGAAAGTCAAACATCAGGAAGCTGCAGCTGCTTCACAATAAAAGATTTCCAGTGGTGGAGTGGTCTGAAAGCTTTTATTTTGAGATGCGACAGGATGTTTCACATTTATATTATTATATGTCTAACTAGGACGAAGAATTCACCAGGGCTGGTCTCAATATTAATTTGACATAACACAGTCTTCTGTAGCATTTGAATTCATCCTAGAAAACAATAATGATTTGACTTGGATTTCGACCAATTTGTGAACATGTATTTTGCTATTTTGCTGTTTTCTATCATGTTCTGCTCAAAATAGAGCAAAAATAGAAACAGCTGCAGTATGAACCAATACCAGCAGCAGCTCCAGCTCATCCATCATGGTGCTTATTCAGAGACTCACATCACCATCTAGTGGCCACGGTGATGATTGACAGGCTCGTCAAAGAAAGCTCCTGAACAGGAGGATATTTCTAACCCTCTCTGGGGGACAAACTACACCTGATCATAATGAGGTAAGCAATAAGGCTGTCTCGCTGCTCTTATTGATACTGATGTTTATTTGGCAGAGTAAAACCACTGGAGCCAGCAACTTGCTGAGACACAAATATCCTCCATGTATATTATGTGAGGCCTACACTTCCTCCACTTTGATTGGCCTGTATACATTTTTATGTAGTGCACATTTATATGAAAATAAAAGTTGTCTGCAGGTTGTGTTTTCAGTTAAATAGCCACATGCAGGTTTAAGTAGCAGACACACCGACTGTGCTTTTACATGTGGGAAATCTTCAAACCTCTTTTCCTCTAAAACCAATTAAAATGTGTAAAAATAAAAACACGTCTCAGTTGTCTAAAATGTTTTCTGAAATAACTTCCGCCACCATCACCAACAGAAATAGGCCGACCCGTTCTACCAACGCCCCTCTGCTCTTATGTGAAAAACTAAAGGCCTAAAATAATAATAATAGCAGTAACAATTACAGTAATAAATAACATTATTACTATTATTATTATTATTGTTGTTGTTGTTGTATGTGTAAGTGTCAAAATCTAACAGCAGAAACTTTTTAATGTACAAATCAGAAATTGGATTATAATCTGTTTGCTGTCACGTCGTGTGGTAAAGTCTTCACGTTTTTCACACTGGGCTTGAACCACATAAATAATCTTCAACAAGGTTTTCCACAATAACACCTGCTGAGTCTTTATGTTCTTCTGTGTGAAATGATGTGAACTGTGTTTAAAGCTGTTTTGACTTGTTAATCTGGGCTTTAATTAGCCATCATGTCATCCTGACTAAAGGGACTAATGTTTTCCTTTCCTTGGCTTTCCATTCAGCTGCTCTGTTTTGGCCCGGACAAATCCTTCAGTTGATCGTCACCAACCTGAGGAACCGTCCTCTGAGCAGCACGAGCATCGAGTCCATGGGGCTGTCCTTCCCGAGCCTGTACCACAGCCACATTACAGGCCTCCATGAGATTCCTGTAATCTGGTACAAGGGAAGCTTACGCTCACGTAAGATGGTCACACCCTTCGTCAGCGTGAAGCAGAGGCAGGGGGAGAACACCAGACCGTCTCCTGTAGAGGAAGGACCATCAGGTCTGATGGTGCTCGCTCCACATTCCAGGCGTACTCAAGTTATTCTGACTCCAGCTCATCCTGAGAAGGCAGATGTGGGAGTGCTGATGGGGGACCACAGGAACTTCATCAGATGCATAGATGTTGATGGCAGGAATGTGACCAGAGTCTTCTCCCATGTTTACCTCTCTGATGGCACTGAGCGCACAAACCGCTGGAGAGTGAGCGACTACGGAGCAGATGGACGAGTCCTCATGTCAGTCCTCTGCCAGTTCTCCAGAGCGACAGAGTCACCAGAGAGGGCAAAGGGGCAGAGGCAGAAGAGAAAGGTCGAGGAGGACGGGGGCAGCAGCCGCCTGTCTCGGCCAGAGAAACGCCTCAGAATATGATGGGATGGCTTGAAGGACCCTGCATGTGACTCACCATGTTTGTGTCCTGACTGAGCATCTGGCAGGGCCAGCAACACCTGAGGTTGCATCTTGCACCGGGGTCTGTCCACCACCATGACAGAAAAGACATGTATTTATTACTCCTCAGTGCCGGCCTGTGCCCGGGAGGTCCCTGGTAGCATCTTGCACCGGGGCCCATGTTGACATACCGTCTGAGGGGTAAATCTTCTTCTTCATCTTCATCTTCAACCGCTTATCCGGGGTCAGGTCACGGTCAGGTCAGCAGGGGACCGCAAACTTCCCTTTCCCGGCCACATTAACCAGCTCTGACTGGGGGATCCCGAGGCGTTCCCAGGCCAGTGTGGAGATATAATCTCTCCACCTAGTCCTAGGTCTTCCCCGGGGCCTCCTCCCAGCTGGTTGTGCCTGGAACACCTCCCTTGGGAGGTGCCCAGGAGGCATCCTTACCAGATGCCCGAACCACCTCAACTGGCTCCTTTCAACGCAAAGGACCAGTCCAGTCCAGTCCAGTCCAGTCTCGACCAGAGAAGAGATGCGACAGAATGTTTTGTGAGCCCTCTCTTTCAAAATGATACGTATGTATTTACTAAGTGTTTTCATCAGATATTTTATTTATTTTATTTTTATTCTCTCATTTACAACATTAAATATGAATTCATTGTATATATTATACATAAGTTATTAACTGCTATTTCCCCTTTATGTTATTTGTCTTTTAGAGAGAGAAGAAAAAAGAAGAAACAAGTCCAGACCAAATATGACCGGACCAGTCCAGTCCAGTCCAGTCCAGTCCAGTCCAGACCAGAGAAGAGATGTGACAGGATGTTTTGTGAGCCCTCTCCTCCAAAAAGATAAGTAGGTATTTACTAAGTGATTTTATCAGATATTTTATTCTTTTATTGTCTCATTTACAAAGATAAATATTGATTTATTGGATACATTATACTTCTATTTTAAGCCACTGCTGACGTTATTAACTGTTATTTACTGTTTTATATATTATTTGTATATTAGAGAGACAAATAATCAGACTGGACAGGAGAGATATTTTATATTATATTTCTCCTTGAAGCCACTGCTGATGTGATGAACTGTTATTCTCTTTCATCTGCCCTCCTTATCTTTCCTCTTACCCTCCTATTTAAAAAGATGTATGTATATGCATATTTAATGTTATCAGAATGAATACACTAATAAATACTTCATGAGTTCACCATGCTGCCGATGAGATGAACTGTTGGTCCCTCTTGTCTTTATCTATTTCCAGATGTGTCCTCATCTGCAGCAGCATCACAGACAGCTGGTTGTCCTGAACATCATCCCGTCTGTCATCACACACAGATCCAGCTGGACTCCAGGTCTCCACAAAGTGTCACAGCTCCATGTGTCAGCTTTAACATGGCAGAAGCTCCTTCAATCAACAATGAATGAATCCCTCTAATACGTTTAATCTGTGCACTCACATGATAAACACCCTTTATATTTGTGTTAAAGCTGCTGTCAGTCTAATAAACTCGTCTTCAAGTGAAGTTACAGTGTTTGTGTTGATACTCAGCACATCTGGAGGGAACCGATTACATCCTGAACATCTTAACCACGGTGTATTTGTTCTGATCTGTTCTGTATTAATCAGGATTAATCATGTACTACAAGTATAAAATGTCAATAATACAAGTCATCATCACTTCTAGTGACATCATAGTGGTAAGGTAGAGCAGAAAACTATTTTTCAAGGTTTCAGTGTCACATAAATAATAGTCTTTATTTCCATCACTGCAGTAGATAAAGTGGGTTTAAACAGTAAAAGTCTGCATGAAACTTCATGTGTTGTTTGTCTGACAGATTACCTGAAGCCCAAAATATCGAAGGGCTCTAATTAACAACATTTTAACATTTTCTAATTCAGTTTGAGACAAAAAAATCTCAACAAGAGTGGGACATTTAAACCACAGCTTCTAATAATTTAAATAGCTTTGACAACTGACGGGAAATCCGATATCTGAGGATTCACAGAACTGGCCTTCAGTTTGTTTTTAGTACTTTATTTTTTTTTTTTTACAATTTGAAAAAAAAAAAACAGAAGAAAAGCTCATTTTCAAGCAGAATCACAAGCAAAAACACACAATTGTCCTGGATGATGCAGTGAATGGTTGGTGTAGGGGGGAGGTGACCAAATACCATTAACAGATGAAACACAATATGAACCCTCAGTTTGATAAATTAACAGAGTTAGTTGGGCTGAAAACACAATGAGAACAAATTACTGTCAGCAGTAGCAGTATTAAAATAATTGATGTGGGATATGTAAACTAAAAATCATCTCTGAGAGCAAAGGATCCAGATTTCCTTTTACTTTTGGAGCCGATCCCAGCTCACAACCTGGACAGGTCACCAGAGTGTGAGCTGGGGTGGGAGGCTGGAGGAACGGGGGAAGTAGGGGATGCTGTGTTGCCGGCCATCAGAGTGAGGATGTGTGTCAGCACACCACTACCCTGTTCAAGAAGTAAGCAATACTGGTTTAGAGTGATTAATTCACTGTTGTTTTGATCTTGTTACTAATAATCAAGATAAAATACATACACAGTTTTTTTTTAAAGAGGAAGTGTCAGTCAACTAAATTGAGCCGTAAAGATAAAAGTATATACATAATAGAAAATAGAAAAATATGGTTAAAGAGAAATTAATTCACTGTTGTTTTGGTCTTGTTACTAATAATCAAGATAAAATAATTCCAGCATTTTCCTTTAACTTTACAAGTTACTTTACCAGGTCGATCTCCCCGTTCCCATCAGCCTTGTAGGTGGTCGAGGAGCTAAACGCCACTCGCTTCTCGTCAGTTGATCTGGCTCTCATGGTGTCCACCTGTCTCGACCTCAGCCCGGCCACCTTCACCTGAACAGGCTCATCAAACGTACATCTGGCTCTCGGCAGCAACATCAGTCTGATTTGGGAGGACATCTCTGAAACAGAAAGCTTAGAAAATACACTGCATTTAAATTAAACCAGTAGCTCTCAACCTTGTAGGCTTGTGACCTCATGTTTTGTCCTGTCTTGATGGGGCTTTTTGTCATGTATCAGATGTTTGTGAGTTGTCAGCAGTTTCATCAAAGAGTAATAGCTCCTCTAAACATCTCAGATGTTTCATGTAAATGTTACACTTCTTAAAAGAATGACTCCTTCAAGGTTCAACACATTTATTGTGGTTCCTCATGTGACGTCCTGTGCAGGAATACAAACAACACATCAGTGACGGTTCAGTAATTTCATGGCGCACTGTTGTCATAACCTCTGACCTCTGACTTCTTCTGTCATTCTAATACTGAAATCTTACCTAGAATTGGCACTGAAATAATATTTTTACCTAGGCCATACACACAGTCACTGAACTTCCTCACATTACACAACACCTGATGTACAAAATCTATAAACAACATTTCTATAGCACAACCGAAACCCGAAGACGATATTTATATCCCATATTCACATGAGGAAATTTCAATACACTTCAAATTATTATTCTGTCAAGTTACCAAAACACAACATAACAGACGGAGCTGACACCATATTTCCTCCTGATAAAGCAGTGACACCTACAGCCTGACATAATACCGCAGGTCTGACATGGCTGTCTAACTGACCCAATGTAATGTGTTTTAATACTGAACAGAAATAATATCGAAACAATATAAAATGGCTCAACAGGCGAGCTGCTACAGTTTAACATTAGTGCTCAACACTGCATGGAAATCGCATAATATTTTAACAGGCTGCTAGACTTTAACGTGAACGCTTAACACTGCACAGTAATAAAACAAATATCTTAAAAGTCTGATAGAGTTTAACATTAGCGCTTAACACTGCATAGAATAAACTGACCGCTATTGACAGTCACGGACATTAACAGCTAGCATGCTAACATTAGCGCTGGGCGCCGATCTTTCATCCAAAGTAAACACACAACTTCCGCCCATTAAAATAATATTTACACTTAGACAACTTATTTATTATTTCTGTCTTCATATCATACATACCTGTGCAGGAATACAAACAACACATCAGTGACGGTTCAATAACTTCACGGCGCACTGCTGTCATAACCTCTGACCTCTGACTTCTTCTGTGCCCGATAAACAGTTACTGCATGAGAGATGCTACACTCGAGGGCGCCCCCGCCTTCTAGTGGCCATCTAGTGTAATTGCATAGACTTCGTTTTAACTGACTGCCACAGGGACAGATTGATAAATAATCATGTTGTTTAAGTGATTTGAGTTTTAGAATGGGAGTACAATGTTTACATGGGGTATTTTGTGTCAGTATTTTACTATCTAGTGTCAGTGTCTTCAATGCCAGCTGCACCAAAGCTGCAAAAAAGCCCTGCAGCGTGTTGTGAAAACAGCAGGCTTCTTCTCAAGGGAAGACCTTCAAATTCATCAAGAAAAACATCCACACCATCAGTGTCTATGTGTGTTTATCTGATTTCTTAATTTACGACTCTGTGCAGTGCATTAACCCGCTTGCAGCGTCTTTAAATAAATGGGATGCTGCATGCGGATCCCACCCAAACCCCCCCCCCCCCCCCCCCCCCCCCCCCCCCCCCCCCCCCCCCCCCCCCCCCCCCCCCCCCCCCTCCATCCTAATTCCCCTCCCCCCCCCCTCCCCTCCCTTTTTAATAAATCTCATCAGATCCCACCCCAAGGCCCACCATCGCTGAGCTGCATGCCAATTTGTACCTCAGTTCCGGCTTAGTCCCCACACATCTGCCGTGGACTTGTTTCGCCACGTCCGGCACCCCCTCCTCTACTATGGATCTATGGATGAGGCGCATGGTTAATCTATTGACATCTTGTGCTTTCCAGCTAAGCTTCATGTTCAGCACAATGACTTGAGCTGAAAAAGTAGACTTTTAAATTGGGACCTTTGAGAACAGAGGTTATAAAAACATAAACTAAATTCATCATATTAAATAAATAAATAACATAAACATTTATCCAGACCCACTCTGGTTGGCGGTCTGGGTCTTCCAGTATTTAAAGATAACTACTGGGCAGCTAATGCTGGGCGCTGGCATACTGGCAGTGGGGTTGTCCAGATCAAGAATGACTAATTTCTGCCCCCCTCTGGTTAAACTGGAGCTGATGTCCTCCATGAAACCAAAGTTATAGTTTTGCTGTCAGAAATTCACTGAAGATTCTTTGTCAATGAAACATATTTACAAAGTCCTTTGTATTTCAATATTTACACCATTTTGCCACAACCATGCCTTTACTCCAGCATTTGCTGTATGGTGTGTAAAGGGGCTGAAGTGCATAAAGGACTTTTTTAGACAACAATTTAGACAACTAGTTTGAATCTTTCGGCCAGCTAAATTCAAATTATAATCTACCACACACTTTTTTTTTTGTCAGGCACTTTATGAGGGAAAACATTCCCAATTTTGAATCCACTTGTGAGAGACACACTTTTTTACAATTGCTTTCTGTGTCACCAGAGACCAGGAAGCTTATATCTAAATTTGTGAACTAATTCTCTACAGATTAGAAACTTTCATAATACTACAACCTGCAAACACACCGCGACCGGAGCGGCAAAACTGCAGCTACTCTCAGCAGCGAGCACGGAAATAAAGTATGATGCAACTGGATTAGCTGCTAGTTGCTTTTTAAGAAATTAAGTTGATAAGCGTGTCGGACAAGTAGAGAGAAAGTTTAGGAAATGTAATCACCTTTCAGTTTAATATCACTGTAATTATTCCCAAAGTGTTGAATCACTCCTACAGAAGCTGAACTGTCATGGAGATACCAGGTTTTTGTTCAGTAGTGGTGGTACATCTGAAACATATTACATGTACTGTAGATACAGTATATGATGAGCAACCAGACTCAATCCTGGTCTGTCACATTCAAGTGAACCACACCTTCCTTTACCTCCTAAGAGACTGACTTTACAGGAGCCCTTCAACAGTGTAGCAACAGGTGATAGGCCTATAGACAACAGAGAGACGTATCTATATACAAGTATATAGAAACACTTCAGATAAAAATATTGTTGAACAGATGTGTTCTGAAGCAGTTTTTTGTTATTTTAACCCTTATACACTGTTAAAACACTGTTACGTTGGTTACGTTTATGGCTGAAAACAGCCACTAAATGAACAGCTGTGAAAATATAACATATCAACTTTTTTTGGTCAAATCTGTTAATCAACTTCAGTCCTGATCAAAACTACTAAATATTTAAATATTTTCAGGATTTTAACTCTGCCTATTAAAATCCTTCAAAAGTGACATCACTGATTTAGGGGAAAACACACAAAATGACTTATTTTTAATATTAAAAGTTATCTGAGACTGGATAATTTATTTATTTTATAGTATAAAACAGAAGGGCAGTTTGAACTGATAAAACATTAACTTTACTTGTTTATTAAGTTAAGACAAGTTAAAGGCCACAGTGCTATTGACTTAATAGACAGTATTAACAGGTGAAACTGGAAAAACAAAAGGAAAGTTGTGCTTGCCGTTAAAGTTGGTTTATGCATGTGTTAGATGCAGCTTTTTATGGAGGAACAAAACACATATATGGAAGAATAATAGTGATGAATTGATACATAGGATCAACACAGGGTGTTAGAAGCTGACTATGTAAAGCAATATGATTTTAAGCAGCAGATAACAGATGTTACAGTAGAGACAACTGTGGACTCCCCCAAAAAATCCACAGCTTGTTTTCCATATTGGTAAAATTGTTGAAATACAAATTATCTGCCTGTTTCTAATGTAGAGTAGAAATGATCTAGAAACTATCTATCTCTGTCTATCTAAGTTGCTGGTCGCTCTCCAAACTGCCCAGATATCACAGCTTGTCTCAGGTGATAGTCGGTCGTCAAAGGGCCGGTTGTAATTGTAAAACAATATGAATATATCTACTCTTGATCATATTACAAAATTGCCTCTGCATTTTATTATTAGTTTTAGTAATACTGTATTTAATAACTAACTTTGAAGACAAAAAGTGAGTAAAAACCATCCTAAATATGTTTATAACTACAAATGAACTTTTGTTCTGTCAATTATGTTTGTTTTTAATGCCACTGTTCCAACCCTCCTCCTTCATCCGGGCTTGGGACCAGCAAAAGTGACCAAAACAGACACTCTGGTGGAGTTACTTTTTTTTATTTCAGGGTCTGATTCCCCAAATCTTACATTTCCATCATCCAGTGGCGGCTCCGTGCATGCGGGATTTGTCTCTAGTCCCTTTTTTGAAAGACTCGCTAGAGGGGTCTGAAAACTCGCTAAATATAGCGACTTAGCCGCTAAATTAGCAACACTATGCTGCTGCTGGAAACAGCTGATGCTCAGACGCTTCAGTGCGCATGTCATAAAATCGAGATGCATTATGGGACATGTAGTTTAGGGACACGGTAGTTCTGTAAACCAATAGGATTAAGCGTGTATTAAACAAAGTTTGAAAAATGCTGGTAACCTACGTAACAACCCAAAACAAACATTTGGATCAGTTGTTAGCTGACGGCGGTTTATCGAGCAGGGATTTAGTGACCGAGAGGAAAAGCAAGATGATGACGGACTACATCGACTTCGAGGACAAGGAGTTTAAGGTGAGGGATTTCTACCTGACTTCCCTTGAGCAGCAGTGTCGGGATCATCTGCAAGACAGCGAGGCTAAGATCGTCCGCAGGACCACCGACGGTAGGATCCTCCTCGATGTCGATGAGGATTTACTAGGTAATTTCTTTGATTGGCATTTGGACCACAAAGATGTGTGTGATGAAAATGTTGTGTGGGAGCGCGAGAAAGCCCTGCTGCAGAGAGAGATTCAGGACCTGAAAGCTCAGCTTCAGACGGCTCTGGCTGAACCCGTCCAGCCTCCGGTTCAGGACAGCAGCCTGAAATCGGAGCTGGACACGGTCAGACTGATGCTGAGCGACGCTCAGGGGGTCCTGAAGCAGCAGGCAGTCAAGATCCGGAGTCAGGAGTACTCGTTAGCGAGGGGGAAACTAGATTACGAGACGCTGCAGAAGGAAACGGAGGTAAAGTTAGCTCAGCTTCACGCCGCTGCTCAGATGCCCGCTGCGTCTGAGACGAACAAGGATCCTGAGTTGGAGAGCTGTCTCCACGCCGAGAGGACCAAAACAAAAAAATTACAGGGACAGCTGATCCAGATGAAGGAGCTTCTGCAGCAACAGACCAGGACCCACCAGATCCAGCTGGAGGAGCAGAGAGCAGCGTCCAGGAAGCTCATCGCTGCTCTGAGAGCGCCTCAACATCGTCCTCAGGTAATTATTGCTATTATTAGGACCCTGTTGTTCTTCTAATGATTATTATTATTGTTATTTTTATTACTAAATTGCGTCTTTGAGTGGAAAAACGAGGTGCTTGGGCTATTCAAATAGTTATGAAAATTGGCACACCTGTCAGAAGTGCGTGAAATCGGATTTTGACGTGGGTCCCACAGTGGGGTGTAGCAAACTGGCTCCGTAGCGCCCCCTGCTGATTTCATAGACGGCATGTTTCACCTCGATGTATGAAATTTGGCAGGTAGGAAGGAAGTCGGCCATTTTGGATTTTATGTTGATTTTCTGCTATTTGTAGGCTCTGTATTTTTAACGAACTCCTCCTACAGATTTAACCCGATCGACTTCAGATTTGATCAGTACCATCTTAAGACCTTTGTGATGAAAAGTTGTCCAAATCGTGTGCTTTTATGAAACCGTGTTGAAATGGCGTGGCGGAGAATTAAAATGATTCACCATTGAATGACAAACTGCTGTAACTCAACTGTCCTTGGACCAGTCTGCCCCAAACTTGACCTACTTCATAATAGTCCAGGCCTGACGACATCTACGTGGCAATATTGATTAAAAGTCATAGCGCCACCTACTGGCAACAGGAAATCAGCGTTATGTGACAACAATCATCCATTTCATATGAGATTTACAATGTGTGGTCAAAACTGGACAAGGTGAAACATAATGTATGTTTACATGGTGGTCTGTAAACAGACACAGTGGACACAGGAAGTGGTGGAAAAATTGCAGTACGTTGTTTCCTGTACTCCATGCATAAAGCTTTTTTTCTCCCCTATTTTTTTTTTTTTTTCTGTTTTTTTTCCCCCCCCCCCCCCCCTCCCCCCCCCCTTTTGGAAAGGTCCGAGGCCCCTTCCATCCCTCCTTCCACTTTAATTCTACTTTTTTTACTTTTTTAGTACTTCACCTTGCTTGTCATTTTTACTGTATCAACCTATATTTTAACATACTACTTACTACCTGTTAATTTGTGCTGCTTTTTATGTATTTGTGAAACACTTTGAAATTTGTTTTTGAAAAAGTGCCGTACAGTATAAAAAAGTAATATTCATTTATTTTATATTTCAGAGAGACAATGTTGCCGTCCAGGAGAAGTTTGAGCCAAACAAAGCCAAATGGGTGGAGCAGAGAGCCGGGGCAAAGAAACTCACCGCTGCTTGGAAACAGTCTTAAGGTCAGACACAGACCAGGTCTCACTGCCTTCAGCTAAGTCTTGATAGTATTCTACTTGTTTTTACTGTGTTTTAGTACTTCACCTTGCTTGTCATTTTTACTGTATCAACTCTGTTTTTATATATTACTACCTGTTAATTTGCACTGCTTTTTATGTTTTTGTGAAGCACTTTGTTTTTTGAAAAGTGCCATATAAATAATGGTATTGTGATTATTATTATTATTTCAGACGGAGAAGTGGAGATATATATATATATATATATATATATATATATATATATATATATATATATATATATATATATATATATATATATATATATATATATATATATATATATATATATATATATATATATATATATATATATATATATATATATATATATATACACACACACATACATGGGCTGCACGGTGGTGCAGTGGTTAGCGCTGTCACCTCACAGCAAGAGGGTCGCAGGTTCGATTCCGGCTTGGGACTCTTCTGTGTGGAGTTTGTATGTTCTCCCCGTGTAAGCGTGGGTTTTCTCCGGGTACTCCGGCTTCCTCCCACAGTCCAAAAACATGCAATTTAGGTTAATTGATCGGCTCCAGCCCCCCGCGACCCCTAACGGGATAAGCGGTTGACGATGAATGATTGAATGAATATACATACATATATATAAAATATAAAAACGTCCCTCACACCCTCTTAGGGTCGTATCCGTGTCCTTTTCAAGCTCGGGATAGTATTGTAAAAAAGGTAAAACCAAAAAAAAAAAATAATTAGTGGAAAATATGTAAAAAGTAGTGTAATTTGATAATAGTGTCCAAGAACTCCTAAGAAGTCATTGTATAGTATGTTGAAAACAGTCACACTATAGTATGTCGAAAAATATAATGAAAGAAGTCATAGTACATTAAAAAGTAACAATATTGTATGTTGAAAACTGTTATTTGTCAGTAAGTCATTAAAAGTCATAGCGTATCTCAAAATAGCCACAGTACACTATGTCAAAAAATGTTAGTCATAGTATGTCATGTTGAAAAAAGTTAGTATAGTAAAGTATGTGAAATAAATACATAAAGTATACAAAATACAAAAATTATGCTGTAAAATATAAAAAGTCATAAGTCATTAAAAAAGTCAACATAATATATTATAGTATGCCATAAGATGTCATAAAGTCGTAGTATAGTGTGTCATAAAACATGTTAATTAAAAAAGTAAGTACAGTATGCAATAAAAAGTAAAAAGTGGAAACAGCAAAAAAAATCATTGTATAAGTATTTTAAAAAAGGTCAGTAAAGTATGTCAAAATGTAAAAAAAAAATTCATAGTATAGTATATCTAAACAGGGTATAGTATAGTGTGTCAAATCTTTTTTTAAAAAAGTCATTGTATAATACTGGAGCAGTGGTGGCTGAAGCTCCGTCCACTGATGAAAATCAGTTAGGGTGGTAACTGTGTCCTTCTCAAGCTCGGGTCCTCTACCAGAGGCCTGGGAGTTTGAGGGTTCTCCTCAGTATCTTAGCTGTTCCTAGCACTGCGCTCTTCTGGACTGAGGCTTCAGATGTCGTTCCTGGAATCTGCTGGAGCCACTCTCCCAGTTTGGGGGTCACCGCCCCGAGTGCTCCTACTTCCATGGGGACCACGTTAGCCTTGATCTTCCACATCTGTTCCAGCTGTTCTTTCAACCCTTGATACTTCTCAACCTTTTCGTGCTCCTTCTTCCTGATGTTGGCGTCAGCTGGTATCACCACATCTATCACCACTGCCCTCTTCTGCTCTTTCTCTACCACCACTATGTCCAGTTGGTTAGCCAGCAGCTGTTTGTCAGTCTGGAAGCTGAAGTCCCACAGGATCTTAGCCCTGTTGTTCTCCACCATCTTCGGTGTAGGTGGTGGAGAACAACAGGGCTAAGATCCTGCTCCAGCTTCCAGACTGACAAACAGCTGCTGGCTAACCAACTGGACATAGTGGTGGTGGACAAAGAGCAGAAGAGGGCAGTGGTGATAGATGTGGCGATACCAGCTGACGCCAACATCAGGAAGAAGGAGCATGAAAAGGTTGAGAAGTATCAAGGGTTGAAAGAACAGCTGGAACAGATGTGGAAGATCAAGGCTAACGTGGTTCCCGTTGTAGTAGGAGCACTCGGGGCGGTGACCCCAAAATGGGAGAGTGGCTTCAGCAGATTCCAGGAACAACATGTGAAGCCTCAGTCCAGAAGAGCGCAGTGCTAGGAACAGCTAAGATACTGAGGAGAACCCTCAAACTCCCAGGCCTCTGGTAGAGGACCCGAGCTTGAGAAGGACACAGTTACCACCCTACGAGGGTGAGAGGGACGTTTATATATAGATAGATAGATAGATAGATAGATGTTATTGTTATATGTTATTGTTTGAAAAAATAAAATCTTAAAAATTTTAATTATTTGTGCTCTCATTTGTAATATGAAATGTTTTGTTTGATGCATAAATCACTGGGCAAGTTTATATATACATACATTGCAGCATATATATATTATTGGTATATATTATTGTTTAAAAAAAATAAAATCTTAAAAACTTTGATTAATTGTGCTCTTCTCATGTGTAATATGAAATGTTTTGTTTGATGTATAAATCACTGGACAAGCATTGAGGAATTCTCATTTGCTCCCTATAGCCTGAAAATATCCAGTAAGTTGGCTCAGCTGGTTTTATATGCTGGTCCAAATATAGCCTTTTTTGGTCTGGAGCAGGGGCGTCAAACTCAATTTCATCCTCGGCCGCATCAGCATTATATTTGCCCTCTAAGGGCCGGTTGTAATTGTAAAACAATATAAATGTATCTGCTCTTGATCATATTACGAAAATTTCCTCTGTGTTTTATTATTATTATTAGTTTTAGTAATAATTTGTATAATAACTAGCTCTGAAGACAAAAAGTGACTGAAAAAAAAAACATCCTGAATATGTTTATAACTACAAATGAACTTTTTCCCCGTTTATTCTGTTTTTTTTTAACCCTTATCTGTAACATATTACATGTACTGTAGATACAGTATATGATGAGCAACCAGACTCAATCCTGGTCTGTCACATTCAAGTGAACCACACCTTCCTTTACCTCCTAAGAGACTGACTTTACAGGAGCCCTTCAACAGTGTAGCAACAGGTGACAGGCCTATAGACAACAGAAATACTTATCTATATACTACTAAGTATATAGAAACACTTCAGATAAAAATATTGTTGAACAGATGTGTTCTGAAGCAGTTTTTTTTTTGTTATTTTAACCCTTATACACTGTTCAAAACACTGTTACGTTGATTACGTTCGTGGCTGAAAACAGACACTAGAAGAACAGCTGTAAAAATATAACAAATACATATTTTTTCACACTTTTTGTGGTCAAATCTGTTATTTTTAACCTTTATCAAAGTCTTGGATATGTCAAAGATTAGTAACAACATTGACTTGGATGAATTAGAGCAAAAGCCACTCATCATCACTGACTATAACCGCTGCAAGAGAGCTGTCGACAATCTGGAGTGGATGGAGGAAGAAGAGTGTATTTACAAAGACTCTAAAGTAGTTTCAAACTTACTTTACCATCATCCAAAAAGACGCATTTCATGTACAGGCCTATGTAGTGGCTAAATGATGCAACCTGGTCATCAACAGTAAAAATCACACATTTTACTCCTGTTCAACAGGGGGGACCATCAACATTGCAGAATGCATCATTATATAGTGTCATGGCTGTGCATTCAAAAAATGTGTTTATAATGGCAGTCAATGGGGCAAAAACAGCCACCAACATCATGTGTGAGTAAAAAATTTATTCTGATGCTGCACAAAAACTAATAATTCATCCAAGTCAATGTTGTTACTAATCTTTGACATGTCTAAGACTGTGATAAAGGTTAAAATTAATCCATTCTCTGATAACTTTTTATATTGAAAATATGTAATTTTTTCCCAAATCAGTGACATCACATTTGAAATTGACTTTTAAAGAGTTAAAATTCTGAAAATATTTAAATATTTAGTTGTTTTGATCAGGACTGAGGTTGGTTAACAGATTTAACCAAAAAAAGTTGATCTGTTATGTTTTTACAGCTGTTCTTTTTATTGGCTGTTTTCAGCCTGAACATCACGTGCGTAGTGAATTTGCCCTCTGTGTATTCTTGAGCTTTTGAAAGTTTTGAAATCGTATTTCCAAAATGTATGTTAAATTAAGGTTCCTCACCAAAAATTATTCAATTTGATAAAATACAGTGAGATTTATGGCCAATTTAAGGGTGAAAAATGACTCCTAGTGGCTGAAAACATCCCCAACAGCACATGAGGGTTCAGGTCACATTTCACTCTTAACATGCCTGCAGTGAGAACATCAGCCTTTAATTCACTTCACCTCATTAAACACACGTTTAAATCAGTAATTCAAAGATATAAAGTATTAGGTGGTTGTTTGTCTCAGGAAAAGAAACCACACTAGCAGCGCCCTAAAGAGCTGAAGGCTGAGCTGTTTATAGACTCAATCCTGGTCTGTCACATTCAAGTGAACCACACCTTCCTTTACCTCCTAAGAGACTGACTTTACAGGAGCCCTTCAACAGTGTAGCAACAGGTGACAGGCCTATAGACAAAAGAAATACTTATCTATATACTACTAAGTATATAGAAACACTTCAGATAAAAATATTGTTGAAGCTGAAGCAGTTTTTTTTGTTATTTTAACCCTTATAGTTTTATTTTAGTTTACTTTATTGACACAAATGTATACATACAACAACATTGGGTCCGAACAATAATCGAAACCCATCAACTTAAAAAAGGTACAAATTACAATACATGAAAATACAACAAAGAAACCCTTGACTCAGACAGCAGAAGCTTTCTATTGCTCCAAACGTGACAGGCAAGCATGTAACATACTCAAAATTTCTCTGTTAGTGCCCACAAACAGTGAGCTCAGGTCCTTATACTCAAGTCCATATTTCCCTCTGATGTCTTATGTGAGGGGACACACCAGTATGTGCTGTTCATTTTGTATGCCGGTCTCACATTGACATGGACGCTGCTCAGGTGGTGTGCGACTCCACCTTCGCATTTCCACACCCAGTCTATGGGAGGACAACCGGAGCCGTGTAAAGGTTATCCTCAAAAAGTACTCAATGTAAGGTGTACTGCTGGTGCCTGTTTAGAGAGGATGAACAGATAAATCTGGATTGATATCTTGGTAAGTCTTATATCTTGTTCCTTCTTTGGATTGCAGTTTACGAATCATGTCCCTTCGGCCATTCTCAATATGACATTGACTATCCATTAACTCAGATATACATGACTTGGTTCTCCTGCTTTAGCAGTTCAATAACATGCCACAAGGATCATCAGACATTTCGCCGTTGTATTTTGGTGAAAAACCTGGCTTGCTTTGCTCATACTAGAGCTTGCAATGAGGGCAGCCCTGCTTCCAACGGGCATGTTAGGTTAGGTGTAGTACCCCTCACCCCAAGTAGGGATTTCACTCCAGTCATATCGAGAGTTTCAGCAGCCTTTAAGGGAATTTGTAACCAAGCCTCACACCCATACAAGATAGCTGATGAAAAGGAAGCCTCAAAAACCTCACGTTTTACACAAAAAGGAGCATTGTAGTTGGTGGACAGGAAGATGATTAGTTTGTCTAAGTGCTTTGTCTTCTCTTTTACATGTAGGGCAAGTGAGCTTCGGGCATTTCCATCAGCAGTGAATGCAGCTCTGAGATATGTGTAACTGTCACAGTGCTCCACTGTAAATGGAGCAAGCTGTATAGGTTGCTTGTCATTATCATTTCAGTTTCTCAGTCAGCCTTTCTCTTGATGTTGCTAGGATAACAGTGTCATCCATTAGCATTAGGACATGCAGCCATTTTAGGAAACCATCATCTCCACACTGTTGTTTCAACTTTCTGATGAGCATGTCAACAAACATCACAAACAGGAAGCAGGATGTAGGGGATCCTTGCCTCACTCCGATGGATGCTGTTATTGTGGTGGAGCCCAAGATACTTGTTGTCACATCAGAGCCGAGAGCATAGTAACTCCAACTCCCAGGCTCTTTAAGACTTTGAGCAGCTTCCCTCTTGGGACCCTGTCATAGGCTTTGGAAAAGTCTATGAAGGCAACATACAGTTGCAGCTTCTTTCTGGCACAGTGTCCAAAGATAAGTCTAAGTGCCACAATGTGTTCTATGCACCTCCTTTTAGGTTGAGCTCCTGCCTGCTCTCTGAATGGTCTATACCAGGACATCAATCTGTTATTAAGCACATAGTCATACACTTTGCTGCACTGTTGATCACACTTATGCTCCGGTAATTTTCACAATCAAATCGGTTGCCCTTCTTAAATAACATGATCAGTCTAGCAGGGGCCCAGCTCATTGGAAAGCCAGTTACAAATATGGAGTTCATGAGTGTACATAGAAACATAACCCATTCACTTGGCAGAAGTCTGAACACACCTGGGCTTATACCATGGGGTCCTGCACCTTTTCCAGCCTTTAGCTGGTGGTCAATCACATGCTGGACTTCTGTCATTGTGATAGGGTCATCTAGAAGTGGCATGTTGACATTATAGTCCTCCATATATAGTAGGTTTTCTCTCTCACCGACAGGAGGGTTCAGTAGCCTCTCCATATGTTCCTGAAAGTCCCTTTCAGAAGGCATATCTTGTCGAGGGGATGAGGAGAACTCCCCCTTACAATCAATGGCTTGCCATAACATTTTAGCATCACCACACTCCAATATTCGCTGCCAGCGGAGTGGAAGTGCTTCTTGGTTCCTAAGCGGGTTGTGTGCCCGGGGTCTAGGGCTGACTCGCCTGCTCTGGGCAGTACAGTTATACAAGGATTCAGTGAACCACATAGCGATATCATCTGGATTCTGACCAAAGGTGATGACAGGTGTTTCCAGTGAACGTATGTTAAGAGCAAATTGCTCTGCATTAATATTTGTAAAGGCCACTGGTCTCGTACAAAGAGGCTTGTCAGGGTTGGTGTCAGGATCCTAGGATCCAAGTGGTTTTTCCATGTTTTTGTTCTCTCTGTGTGTGTGAGTCTGGAGGGGGGCGGAGCTGGAGCCACCATTCACCTGCACACCTGCCAGCCATCTGCAATCAAGCCACCTTCACTCACTCTGGATAAAACCCTGGCCCAGTTCACAGCTCGCTGCCAGATTGTCAGCTTCCCTCTGTGGTATAGTATTTTGGCTCAGAAGTTTTCAGTGATCGCTTGCCTGCTTTGTAGCCCAGCTTTTTGATTTAGTGTTTTTTCCTGTCTCCAGTGTTTCCTGTTTGTTGCCATTACCCCTCTGGACCTCACAAATCCTCTCCACCTGACTCAGCCTCACTCCGTCATCTTCAGTCTCACCTGGACTTCCTCTGGACACCTTGGACACACAGCAACCCCCGCCCTGCTTCAGCTCCTTGGACTTTCCTTCAATAAATCTTTTGTTTTTATAATCTGCCACTGAGTCTATTGTCTGCATTGTGGGTTCAGACCTCCACTCATTATGACAGTTAGCGTTAATAGCATGCACACACAAGTCCTGAGCACGCTGTAACAACATCTTTGCACTGATCATTTCTTCTTTCTTTCTTCTTCCTTAAACAATAATCTATTTCAGAAATCCATTTATCTCTTTTGCGGTAGATTAGAGAACTAGGAAATGAGTAAGACATGGTATGCAAGTTGTTCACAACCAACAGTTTATTATCTTTGCAAACTTGGATAATACTCCTCCCATTGGAGTTTACATTTGCATCAATAGGTTTATAGTACATGTCATTGCTACCTTCAATCAGCTCTTTTGGAGACTAATTTTTTTTTATATTTAATCTTTTGATTTCAAAAGTTGTAATTTATTTTATTTTTTAATTTTTTTATAATGGTTTTATAGGAAATAATTTTCAAGGTCAAGGATCAAGGTCATTATAGGATCAGCCCCCTCCATTCTACACAGGAAATGTAGATTTGAATATTTTAACTTAAAATTGACTCAAACAATAAAATAGAGCACAAATGTTGCACTAAAAGAAGACATAAAAAAGAAAACTAAATCACATTTACATGGAAGATATACAGTTACCTATATACATGTATGAGCAATAATAGTGAAATATATAAGTTATCATCAGATTTAGCTACTTTTGACTTTATCCCAGTCCTCATTAACTATACAACAGTCTTCACATGAGCATCCTGAACTACAGAAAATTGGTTCGCCAGTGTGGTAAAAACACTTTTAGTTTTTATGTGATCGAGCGGCAAGACTTCCAGTGAATCCTGAGCTAACTGGTTCATAAAGAGTCTCTCTAGAAATGAAAAGTCTTTTGGGGGGGTGTGAAACTGTAAAACTGAATGGCTAATAAATTGTTTAAAGGAGTGCTGCAATGAGATGGATGAATGCAACACGCAGGAGGAACTGCTGAGCGTCCAGTTTATGGGAGGAACGGAGGAAACAGAAGAAGTGGACGTGTTGCCTCCATGTGGTGAGAGACAGAACAGTTTGTCTGGAGCTCCTCGACAGTCACTTTTCAGCCCGAGGACGAGGCGTTGAGCCCGGACACACTGCCGTTCTGAGGCAGATAGAGACGCACTGAGATGGTTTATTGACTGACTGAACCAATCAGTCGCTTTCACTGAAATACACATTGCGCTGTTAAATATGACTTCATGTACAGGTGCTGCTGAAAAACATTGAATATCATGAAAAACTTCCATATTCTTCACCAGTTATTTAAGAAAGTGAAGATTTTCTATATTCTAGACTCACTTCATGTAAACTAAAATGTTTCAAGCATCTTTTACTTTTAATTACAGCCTACAGCTCAAAAAGAAAGAAAAAGGTATCTCAAAATATTCAAATATTTCATTTGGAGTTTGAGTAAATTACTATTCATACAGTACACTGTGAATATCATGTATCTCTCGGTCTAGTTCAGTACACGCAGAAGGCTGCTGACTTTACAGCTGTCCAGAAGACCATCAAGGACGCCCGCCAGAAATTCAGCTTCTTGATGGTTAGTATATGGATGTAGGCTACAGCTGGACGTATATGTAAGTCAACGTCATTGTAGTTAATTCCCCCATTAGGCGAATTTAAAGGCACTCTGCCCCAGTGTGCGCCCCCACGGCGCACTAAAAAAAATTTACATAAAACACATCGGTATTAACATTACAATAAGCTCTTTATTTCTGGGCCGAAAAAGACGGGGAGGCCCGCCCCATATACATATGGCCAACCAGCAAGACCGTACGTGCACCTTGTGATGTTCATGTTGGATACTGTACATGTATCGCTCTGCATCCCTATTACTGTTGAAAGTTTCTAATTTAAACTAGGTTGGCCTTGTTCTCCTCTGCCAGCAGATTATCACTCTTGATAATGAAGGCCCCTGACTCAGAGGGAACCATTTTGTTGATGTCAACCAGTAATACAGGGAGAACTTGACTCTTTTTATAGTATAGAGGTATAATTGTGTTGGCAGAGGAGCCGTTAATACACACTAGCTTCTCGAAACATCTCAGATGGTGTCCTGTAAATAAGTGGCCCAGGTCCCCCCCCAAAAAAAATACTGATAAGACAACATCCATCCATCCATTTTCTTCCACTTATTCAGGGTCAGGTTGCAGATGCATCAGGTTTAGTAGGGAATTCCAGACCTCCCTCTCCCCAGCAACATTTTCCAGCTCTTCCTGGGAGACCCCGAGGCGTTCCCAGGCCGAACAAGATATGTAATCTCTCCCAGCGTTTTCTGGTCTACCCCAGGGCTTCTTTCCAGTTGAACATGCTCGGAAGTGTCCAGGAGGCACCCTGGACAGATGCCCAAACCACCTCAGCTGGTCCCTTTTCATGCGAAGGAGCAGTGGCCCCACTCCAAGCTCCCTCCAGATGTCTGAGCTCCTCACCTTATCTCTAAGGCTGAGCACAGCCGCCCTACGAAGGAAACTCATTTCAGCTACTTGAATCCGTGATGTCGTTCTTTCAGTCACTACACAAAGCTCATGACCATAGTTGAGGGTTGGAACGCTAAGAGAATAGCACAGCAAAAATAGCCTCATGGGGCAGAGGTTAAAAGCATCCAGTGTTATGACCCTCAACCTGATTGAACGCCTTAAATTTATAGCAACAAAAGAGGATTTTGGTCTGACAGCAGACCTGCTGTAATCACCACGAAGCATCAAACAACTGGGGTGCACCGATGGGGCGGTCAGTTCATACTTTCTGAGATGAGGTCAATGCAAGCAGCAAGCTGTCTTGAATGACAACGCCTTTGAAGAGGAACACTAGAGGGTCAAAAGGGTCCGTCACCAATGCCTCAAACACCAATGGAAGTTCCCGCCACAGGGAGGACACACACACTACTGGTCGTTGCCTCCTTACCCCCTACTGAAACCACTTCATGAAAAGGTGGCCAAGACCAGTCTGGTGCCAAAACCCTCACGGCAGGAAATAATGGCTGCTGCATACACATCAATAGAAGCATGAGACAGCACTCAATCATCAGACCGGACTGTACAGGAAAGGCATCTAGCCATTTTTCCTCACAGCAGCGCTGGAACCCAAACCACTTTGCCTTGAAACAGGCAGTGGTGGATCACCCTCTTGCCACCTGGATAGTCTGCACAACTTGCACAGACAGTCTCTCCAGATTCTTTCTCCAGTAGGGGAGTGACAGGATGGAGTGGTGGGAAGATCTCAAGCAGCTTTTTTGGCCATGGCACATTTGCAAATGTGTCCACCTCCTAGGGGTTGGTTGTACTGCCATGCCAGGGAGAACCATAGCGGGCAGTGGGTACCACCTCCTTTCCCCCGACTTGGAAATGTGGAGAGCTTTCAGAAACAGGGTGCTATGAGGCCCACAATCACTGCTTCTCCACTGTTTCTAACAGGGCAGCAGACTGAACTCCACCCTGCTTGTTGATGTAAACCACCATGGTTTGTTTTCTCATACCAGGGGCCCCGAAGTGCTGAAGGACCAAGAACACTGCCTGGAGCTCGAGGAGGTTTTATGTATCAGTCCTCCAGAGGAGGCCACACTCCACCAACCGCATCTGTAAACAGGGCAACCTTGGAGGTCACTCATCTGAATGTCGTTCCCTCAACAGATGTTGTGAGGACTCTCCGTTAACTAACTGTAGCATATCTTGTTTATATCATTTAATTTAAATCTGTGAGAATTCTTTAATGAGAAAATAATGAGAGGGATGTTACGTATTGGATCCTGCACGCTTCTTATTTTGCCCTCTTATTGTAGAAACTTTCTAATTAAAAGGTCTCTATGACATTCAGGGCTTTAATAAAGCAGCAAACAACTATTTGCTTCATAAAAATATAAAGCAGTAACGTCAAAATGAGCAGAGAATGAAGTCGTTCTCCCTCTCTGTGTTGTAATCACAGCTTCTGTGTGCTTTGTTACAGAAAGTAGCGGTCCGGCCCCGGGTGCATGAGTCCCTGTCCACTGGTTAGCTAATGGCTGCCGCTCCGCACTGCTCTCATTCGGTGGTTGATGATGCCGATCTGACCCATGGTTTTCATCATGTCTGCCACGTCTTCATCAGTTTGGTATTTTTCCATTTTCTGTGTCATTTTCACGTTAAAACTTGTCAATTTCACTTTCTGTTCTCAAGCTTGTATTATAAGTAGAGTAGACCCATTATCACTATTAGCACAACATAAAAAATAGTATTTTCTGACAGTGTACAGTAGTAGAACTGCATCAGGTTATGATCGGTCATAGTCTTGAAATACATGAAACTGAAAAATCAAACATTATATTGTTAGCTTCATTCATATACAATTATTTACTGTTAACTGGCTGCTGATTCATCTGTTCATATGTCTTCTGTATCATGATACGGTCTGTGTATCTATAATTTGCCTTTAGTCTGTGCAGGATCACAGCTCAGGTGAGTACTGAAGAACTGCTGGATCCTCTTCCACAGGAGGACTTCAGCTGCTGCGTGGGACTTGGGCTCACCCCCCCACAGGACTGTCTCACTTACAACCACATGAAAACTGGAGTAGCAATATGGTCCATAAGGTGGCTCTAGGTAATGTCCCGCTCTGGGGTAACACACAGTCTCAAAGTTGTCCTTCCCATGACTCTTCAGTCTCTCCACCATCATGTCCATGTAAGACTTGCTGTCCCAGTTGTTGTCGTCCTCTGATGCCACAAAGAGGAGACGTCCCTTGGCTTGTTCAATGGGGACCAGGGTGGCCATGTTCTCCTCTGCCAGCGGATTATGCATAGCATTCTTGGTAATGAAGGCCCCTGACTCGGTGGGAACGAGCTTGCTGATGTCAAACATTAACGGACGGAGGACTTGGCTCTTCTTATAGTAGAGGGGGAAAAGTGTGTTGGCAGAGCAGCCATTGATCCACACTGTGGCATCAACATCTGGTAGATAACAGGCTATTGAAAGTGCAAGATCTCCACTTTTTGAAAGGCTTATTACACCAACTCCTTTACTGCCAACCTGTGGAAAAACAAGCAAACTATTTTTTAGCATTTCTTGTGATGCCACACACATTGGCTCTTTTGTACATAAACATAAATGGAAATACACATTTTAGCCTCCGACTACATAAATTACAACTTTAGTGCCCCAAGATGTGGTATTAAAAATAACACCAAACAAATTAGCAAATGTGTCGCAACACAAAAATCAAGATTGTCAGAGGACAGTACTGATCAAACCACTCACCGTATCTTGTTTTTTTAAAAACTCTATCGCCTCTTTAAAATTATCCAGATGGATCTCTTTGTTGTTTGTTAGCATGTCATCACAACCGTACAGCGCTACGGTCAGAACCACAAACCCACGACTGGCCAGCAGAGAGGACCGTTTCTCTGACAAACCACCACCAACAGTGTAGAGATCCAACACAGCAGGAAACGGACCTCCTCCTGGATTAAAAGACAGATGATACACTGTTAGTAGAATAAATTCAATGTTTTGGTCTCTTTGTAAATAATAATCAAGATGAAATGATGCCAGTATTTTCCTTTAACTTTACTACTTGAATGATTTGAAGCGTAACAGAAACATAGACCAACCTGGAGGAGTAAACAGGACTCCACGAATGTTCCCCTCTTTGACGGGGAGCCGACTGACCCCGTCTCCTATCAGAAGCCTCTCATTGGTCGCCTCTGCCAGCATCCTGCCCTCCCCCTCCTCCTCATGCACAGAGAACTTCACAACATGTGGGTTTAGAGAAAATGACTTTTTAAACCTTTTGTGCAGGGTGTCTGCCCTCATGGACCACAGCAGACCAGTAGGTTCAACCCCGATGTAGCTCCCACCCAGAGAGGGGTCTCTCTCCAGGTCGATCTCCCCGTTCCCATCAGCCTTGTAGGTGGCCGAGGAGCTAAGCACCACTCCCTTCTCGTCAGTTGATCTGGCTCTCATGGTGACCACCTGTCTCGACCTCAGCCCGGCCACCTTCACGTGAACAGGATCATCAAACATACATCTGGCTCTCGGCAGCAGCCTCAGTCTGATTTGGGAGGCCATCTCTTCTGGACCATAGAAAGCAGAAAGTACATTGCTTTATTAAAGACTGAACCAGTGGTTGCCAACCTTGGAGGCTTGTGACCCCATGTCTTGTCCTGTCTTGTTGGGTTTTCTTGTCACGTTTCAGATGTCTGTGAGTTGTCAGCAGTTTCACCAAAGAGTGATTGCTCCTCTAAACATCTCAGATAGTTTCATGTAAATAACTGGTCAAAGCGTGGTTGAAGAGTTCAAACTCTACAATATTTCCCAAAAACATGTCTGAGCTCCTCACCCTGTCTCCAAGGCTGAGCACAGCCACCGTTTGAAGAAAGCTCATTTTAGCTGCTTGAAACCAATCTAATTCTTTCAGTCACTACCCAAAGCTCATGACCATAGGTGAGGGCTGGAACAGTAAGAAGACAGTAAGGAAAAATACTCATTTTGCCATACAACTTCTCCTTTCTGCCTCATTAATCATCTCATGACCCTTCAGATGTATCTTGCGAACCTGTTGAAGTGTGCCTGACCCCAATTTATGAGCCACTGAATTAACTTGTAGTCCTAGATTAATTTGAATGTGATATACAGTACTGTAATGAATGTTGGGGATCAATGGCAGAGGTCTCACTATGGCGTCTTATGGTTAACTAAAAAAAGTTATATAATAATTAAATTGAAATTAATTATCTAAGTGAAGTTTGGGCTGTTGTTTTTACCATTTAGATGTGATATTTCCCAAGCAAAATATACAACTTGATTCCAAATATCATTTGGCACATAGTAAACAATAAGAGCCAACCATGACTTAGTAGCACAGTACCTGACTGTGACTACTTTACTGTTACACATTGCATTAAAAATTAAAGCAGATCTGAAAAATCTTGATGTTGCCTAATTCGGTTTCAGGTTGGGTATGTGTTGACATTTCAACAACATGATGTCTAGCACCAAGTTGAGGAGACAGGTTAGTCTGGTTCATAGATATGGTGTTCATGGTAAATCACAGACTCCACCTTTAACTGCAGGTGCAAAATGTTCCTCCAAGGAAAGTGTCCATGTGTGAGAGACAAAGAGAGACATCTCTGTAGCAAGCTTTTTTGACATTTAGACTGGATTTAAGTGACAGAACTGTAGTCCCTGATGGGATAGACCAAATTACGGCTGCAACTCTTTATTTTCATGATTGATTTAAAATGGGAAAAATGCTCAGTGTCCTTAGAGCCCAAAGTGACATCTTTAGGTCATGTCCCATCAGTCTTCCCCCATCCAACACATTTTGCTTATCCAGACTTCTATACAGACTTCTTCCTACTGTTTGATCTACAGGCTGAGATGTAGCTGGAGACAACAGTCTGATGCTGCTATAACAATAATGTGTTACGGGGGACTAAGTGAATTAAAGGGGTGAACCCAAGTGCAGAAAACAGGAGACAGATCAAGTTAACAAAAAGCAAGCTTTAATGTAAGCTGAAAAAATATCAAAACTAATGTACATAGGAGAAAAAAACAATAAGTATACCTAAGCCAGAGGGACACAGGGGGCACTTGAAAAGCACAGAAGGAAGCTGAGGGAAGCAGAGAGACATAGAAAGAAAGTGGAAAGATGCCAGTATAATGTATCCTGAAAAACTCAACGTAATCTAACAGGAAGTTCTTCATTCAGTTCAACTAGGTTACTTTTTTGAAGATTGGCAGGGTGTCAAAACATTTAAATGGTTTTAATTTAGACTCACTAAGAGTTTATTTCCATTAACAAAAAGTAATCCCCTCATATGTCAAATGTCCCGTCTGTCACCGGCCAGTAACAACAGCCGTTAAAGTAAACGTTACTGGGGTTGACGTTGGCCGACTCCATCTTTAAATGCAACTTTTAATCTGGTCAACTCATTGTGGTTGCTTCTCATCTGCACTCTCAGGCCAACCATTTTTAATATCTACTACAAAGCACATTAGCTTTACTGATATTGCTAGTTTATTTTTTGGCACAGAAAGTCAAACATCAGGAAGCTGCAGCTGCTTCACAATAAAAGCTTTGCAGTGGTGGAGTGGTCTGAAAGCTTTTATTTTGAGTTGCGACAGGATGTTTCACATTTATATTATTATATGTCTAACTAGGACGAAGAATTCACCAGGGCTGGTCTCAATATTAATTTGACATAACACAGTCTTATGTAGCATTTGAATTCATCCTAGAAAACAATAATGATTTGACTTGGATTTCGACCAATTTGTGAACATGTATTTTACTATTTTGCTGTTTTCTATCATGTTCTGCTCAGAATAGAGCAAAAATGGAAACAGCTGCAGTATGAACCAATACCAGCAGCAGCTCCAGCTCATCCATCATGGTGCTTATTCAGAGACTCACATCACCATCTAGTGGCCACGGTGATGATTGACAGGCTCGTCAAAGAAAGCTACTTAACAGGAGGATATTTCTAACCCTCTCTGGGGGAGAAACTACACCTGATCATAATGAGGTAAGCAATAAGGCTGTCTCGCTGCTCTTATTGATACTGATGTTTATTTGGCAGTTTAGTTAGTTATTTAGTAAACCACTGGAGCCAGCAACTTGCGGAGACACAAATGTCCTCCATGTATATTATGTGAGGCCTACACTTCCTCCACTTTGATTGGCCTGTATACATTTTTATATGGTGCACATTTATATCAAAATAAAAGTTGTCTGCAGGTTGTTTTTTCAGTTAAATAGCCACATGCAGGTTTAAGTAGCAGACACACCGACTTTGCTTTTACATGAAGGAAATCTTCAAACCTCTTTTCCTCTAAAACTAATCAAAATGTGTAAAAATAAAAACACGTCTCAGTTGTCTAAAACGTTTTCTGAAATAACTTCCATCACATCACCAACAGAAATAGGTCGACCCGTTCTACCAACGCCCCTCTGCTCTTATGTGAAAAACTAAAGGCCTAAGATAATAATAATAGCAGTAATAAATAACATTATTATTATTATTATTATTATTATTGTTGTTGTTGTTGTTGTTGTTGCATGTGTAAGTGTCAAAGTCTAACAGCAGAAACTTTTTAAGGTACAAATCAGAAATTGGATTATAATCTGTTTGCTGTCACGTCGTGTGGTAAAGTCTTCACGTTTTTCACACTGGGCTTGAACCATATAAATAATCTTCAACAAGGTTTTCCACAATAACACCTGCTGAGTCTTTATGTTCTTCTGTGTGAAATGATGTGAACTGTGTTTAAAGCTGTTCTGACTTGTTAATCTGGGCTGTAATTAGCCCAATCATGTCATCCTGACTAAAGGGACTAATGTTTTCCTTTCCTTGGCTTTCCATTCAGCTGCTCTGTTTTGGCCCGGACAAATCCCTCAGTTGATCGTCACCAACCTGAGGAACCGTCCTCTGAGCAGCACAAGCATCGAGTCCATGGGGCTGTCCTTCTCGAGCCTGTATACCACAGCCACAATACAGACCTCCATGAGTTTCCTGTAATCCGGTACAAGGGAAGCTAACGCTCACGTAAGATGGTCACACCCTTCGTCAGCTGGAAGCAGAGGAAGGGGGAGAACACCAGACCGTCTCCTGTAGAGGAAGGACCATCAGGTCTGATGGTGCTCGCTCCACATTCCAGGCGTACTCAAGTTATTCTGACTCCAGCTCATCCTGAGAAGGCAGATGTGGGAGTGCTGATGGGGGACCACAGGAACTTCATCAGATGCATAGATGTTGATGGCAGGAATGTGACCAGAGTCTTCTCCCATGTTTATCTCTCTGATGGCACTGAGCGCACAAACCGCTGGAGAGTGAGCGACTACGGAGCAGATGGACGAGTCCTCATGTCAGTCCTCTGCCAGTTCTCCAGAGCAACAGAGTCACCAGAGAGGGCAAAGGGGCAGAGGCAGAAGAGAAAGGTCGAGGAGGAAGGGAGCAGCAGCCATCTGTCTCGGCCAGAGAAACGCCTCAGAATATGATGGGATGGCTTGAAGGACCCTGCATGTGACTCACCATGTTTGTGTCCTGACTGAGCATCTGGCAGGGCCAGCAACACCCGAGGTTGCATCTTGCACCGGGGTCTGTCCACCACCATGACAGAAAAGACATGTATTTATTACTCCTCAGTGCCGGCCTGTGTCCGGGAGGTCCCTGGTAGCGTCTTGCACCGGGGCCTATGTTGACATACCGTCTGAGGGGTAATTCTTCATCTTCATCTTCAACCGCTTATCCGGGATCAGGTCACGGTCAAGTCAGCAGGGTACCCCAAACTTCCCTTTCCTGGCGACGTTAACCAGCTCTGACGGGGGGATCCCGAGGCGTTCCCAGGCCAGTGTGGAGATATAATCTCTCCACCTAGTCCTAGGTCTTCCCTGGGGCCTCCTCCCAGCTGGTCGTGCCTGGAACACCTCCCTTGGGAGGCGTCCAGGAGGCATCCTTACCAGATGCCCGAACCGCCTAAACTGGCTCCTTTCAACGCAAAGGACCAGACAAAAGTGTTTTCATCAGATATTTTATTTTGATTTTATTATTTTATTCTCTCATTTACAACATTAAATATGAATTAATTGTGTATAACTGTTATTTCCCCTTTATCTGTTATTTGTCTTTTAGACAGAGAGGAAAAAAAGAAGAAACAAGTCCAGACCAAATTTGACCAGACCAGAGAAGAGATGCAACAGGATGTTTAGTGGGCCCTCTCTTCCAAAAAGATAAGTAGGTATTTACTAAGTGATTTTATCAGATTTTATTCTTTTATTGTCTCATTTACACAGATAAATATTGATTTATTGGATACATTATACTTCTATTTGAAGCCACTGCTGACGTTATTAACTGTTATTTACTGTTTTATATATTATTTGTATATTAGAGAGACAAATAATCAGACTGGACAGGAGAGATATTTTATATTATATTTCTCCTTGAAGCCACTGCTGATGTGATGAACTGTTATTCTCTTTCATCTGCCCTCCTTATCTTTCCTCTTACCCTCCTATTTAAAAAGATGTATGTATATGCATATTTAATGTTATCAGAATGAATATACTAATAAATACTTCATGTGTTCACCATGCTGCCGATGAGATGAACTGTTGGTCCCTCTTGTCTTTATCTATTTCCAGATGTGTCCTCATCTGCAGCAGCATCACAGACAGCTGGTTGTCCTGAACATCATCCCGTCTGTCATCACACACAGATCCAGCTGGACTCCAGGTCTCCACAAAGTGTCACAGCTCCATGTGTCAGCTTTAACATGGCAGAAGCTCCTTCAATCAACAATGAATGAATCCCTCTAATACGTTTAATCTGTGCAATTACATGATAAACACCCTTTATATTTGTGTTAAAGCTGCTGTCAGTCTAATAATGGTCTAATGGTAAATTTCCCCACTGTGGGACTAATAAAGGAATATCTTATCTTATCTTATCTTAATAAACTCGTCTTCAAGTGAAGTTACAGTGTTTGTGTTGATACTCAGCACATCTGGAGGGAACCGATTACATCCTGAACATCTTAACCACGGTGTATTTGTTCTGATCTGTTCTGTATTAATCAGGATTAATCACATACTACAAGTATAATAGGTCAATAATTCAACTCATCATCACATCTAGTGACATCATAGCGGTAAGGTAGAGCAGAAAACTATTTTTCAAGGTTTCAGTGTCACATAAATAATCGTCTTTTTTTCCATCACTGCAGTAGATAAAGTGGGTTTAAACAGTAAAAGTCTGCATGAAACTTCATGTGTTGTTCTAATTCAGTTTGAGACAAACAATCTCAACAAGAGTGGGACATTTAAATCAAAGCATCTAATAATTTAAATACTTTTGACAACTGTCGGGAAATCAGATATCTGAGGATTCACATAACTGGCCTTCAGTTTGTTTTTAGTACTTTATTTTTTAAACAATTTGAAAAAAACAGAAGAAAAGCTCATTTTCAAGCAGAATCACAAGCAAAAACACACAATTGTCCTGGATGATGCAGTGAATGGTTGGTGTAGGGGGGAGGTGACCAAATACCATTAACAGATGAAACACAATATGAACCCTCAGTTTGATAAATTAACAGAGTTAGTTGGGCTGAAAACACAATGAGAACTAATTACTGTCTGCAGTACCAGTATTAAAATAATTGATGTGGGATACGTAAACTAAAAATCATCTCTGAGAGCAAAGGATCCAGATTTCATTTTATTTTTGGAGCCGATCCCAGCTCACAACCTGGACAGGTCACCAGAGTGTGAGCTGGGGTGGGAGGCTGGAGGAACGGGGGAAGTAGGGGATGCTGTGTTGCCGGCCATCAGAGTGAGGATGTGTGTCAGCAGCACACTACCCTGTTCAAGAGTCCTGATTTTACCAAAGCTCTCCTCTGTGAGGGGGTTTAATGAGACAACTCAATTAATCTGTAGAGATGTAATGTCATATTAAGAGTGTGGGAGACAAAGAGGCAAACAGAAAGAGATTTCTGATATTTACAAAAGTTTTCTTTAACAAAATAGAAGCAAGATTAAATTTACATACTACAAAACACATACCATATGTCCATTTAAATACACACTCTTGCCCTACTGAGCACTTTGTATTCTGCAGGAACAAAAATTAAATGCACTGGTTCATTCATTCATTCATCGTCAACCGCTTATCCCGTTAGGGGTCGCGGGGGGCTGGAGCCGATCCCAGCTGGCATTGGCCGAAGGCGGGGTTCACCCTGGACAGGTCGCCAGTCCATCACAGGGCACATAGAGACAGACAACATAGAGACAGACAACCATTCACACTCACATCCACAAGATGACTACGGGCAATTTAGAGTGATCAATTAACCTAAATTGTATGTTTTTAGACTGTGGGAGGAAGCCGGAGTACCCGGAGAAAACCCCACGCTTACACAGGGAGAACATACAAACTCCACACAGAAGAGTCTCACTCTACTACACCACCGTGCAGCCTGCTAAAGATAAACAGGTTCATCAGGCTGTGGCCATGCAAGCAGTACTGGTTAGTGAAATTAATTCACTGTTGTTTTGGTCTTGTTGTTCACAATAATCAAGATAAAATAATTCCAGCATTTTCCTTTAACTTTACAAGTTACTTTACCAGGTCGATCTCCCCATTCCCATCAGCCTTGTAGGTGGTCGAGGAGCTAAACGCCACTCGCTTCTCGTCAGTTGATCTGGCTCTCATGGTGACCACCTGTCTCGACCTCAGCCCGGCCACCTTCACCTGAACAGGCTCATCAAACGTACATCTGGCTCTCGGCAGCAACATCAGTCTGATTTGGGAGGACATCTCTGAAACAGAAAGCTTAGAAAATACACTGCATTTAAATTAAACCAGTAGCTCTTAACCTTGTAGGCTTGTGACCCTATGTTTTGTCCTGTCTTACTGGGGCTTTTTGTCATGTCAGATGTCTGTGAGTTGTCAGCAGTTTCGCCAAAGAGTGAAAGCCCCTCTAAACACCTCAGATGGTTTCATGTAAAAAAAAACTGGTCAAGGTGTGGTCAAAGAGGTCAAACTGTAATATTTCAGAAAAAACAATTGACAAAATCAGTAATTTCTTGGCGCACTGTTGTTATAACCTCTGACCTCTGACTTCTTCTGTCATTCTAATACTGAAATCTTACCTAGAATTAGGAACTGAACTAATATTTTTACTATGCCATACACACAGTCACTGAACTTCCTCACATTACACAACACCTGATGTACAAAAACTATAAACAACATTTCTACAACTGCCTGCGGAACCACCTCCAGATCAACGCGGGGAAAACTAAAGAGCTGATGGTGGATTTCCGCAAACTCATCCCCCTCCAACACCGGTGAACATCCAGGGATCAGACATTGAGATGGTGACATCTTAGAAATACCTGGGTGTTCACCTGAACAATAAACTGGAGTTGACTACAAACTCCTCTGCACTCCATAAGAAAGGCCAGAGCAGACTGTATCTGCTCAGGAGACTGAGGTCTTTTGGAGTGCAGGGGACACTTCTGAAAACATTTTATGACACCGTCGTGGCATCAGCCATATTTTATGGAGTGGTTTGCTGGGGCAGCAGCATCACAGCTGCAGACAGGAAGAGGCTGGATAAGATCATCAAAAGGGCCAGCTCTGTCCTGGGATGCTCTCTGGACTCAGTGCAGGTGGTGGGAGAGAGGAGGATGATGGCTAAGCTGTCATCCATGATGGAGAAGGACTCCCACCCCATGAGAGACACCATCAAAGCTCTGGAGAGCTCCTTCAGTGGCAGGATGCTACACCCTAAGTGTACGAAGGAGCATTACAGAAGGTCCTTCCTGCCTGCAGCTGTTGGACTCCACAACCAGCACTGCTCCCAGTAAACCACATACACAGTCACAACAAACTGCATTATCCACTTTGCTGCTGTAACATGTAAATTTCTCCACTGTGGGACAAATAAAGGAATATCTTATCTTATCTATACCTGAAACTGTACACAATATTTATATCCCATATTCACAGAATGAAATTTCAATACACTTCAAGTTATTGTAATCAACTTTGAATTCTAGAAGTTGCAAAACGGCATCAGCTGCCACCACCTTTGTTACCCGGTGTGGTCCGGTGTCAGAGGCCAGAATAGATCACCACAAACACAGGAATAGAGTACATGCAATACAACTTTATTAAAGAGATTAATTCATTAAAAATGTTGACTTTACAGGACAGGATGACTAGACGGGGGCCAACCTCGGGGACCTAGGCACCCACCCGACATCCCAAGTACACCCCTGCATGCACCTGGTACCTTATGGTTGACTGCTCTACAAATACTTCACTGCAACCCCGAAAAAACACACTGCAACTATCACACAGCACACCCTAATAAAATATACTGCAAATGCTACACAGCCCACCTTGGTAAAACACACAAAGAGTAATCCACAGCACTCCAAGGGGAACAGGGGAATAAAACAAATGTCTTAAAATTTTGCTGGAGTTTAACATTAGCGCTTAACACTGCATAGAATAAACTGACCGCTATTGTCAGTCACGGACATTAACAGCTAGCATGCTAACATTAGCGCTGGTCGCCGATCTTTCATCCAAAGTAAACACACAACTTCCGCCCCCATAAAATAATATTTACCCTTACACAACTTATTGATTATTTCTGTCTTCATATCATACATACCTGCGCAGGTATACAAACAACACATCAGTGACGGTTCAATAGCTTCACGGCGCACTGCTGTCATAACCTCTGACCTCTGACTTCTTCTGTGCCCGATAACCAGTCACTGCATGAGAGATGCTACACTCGAGGGCGCCCCCGCCTTCTAGTGGCCATCTAGTGCAATTGCACATACTTTGTTTTAACTGCCTGCCACAGGGACAGATTGATAAATAATCATGTTGTTTAAGTGATTTGAGTTTTAGAATGGGGGTACATTGTTTACATGGGGTATTTTGTGTCAGTATTTTACTAGTTTGTGTCAGTGTCTTCAATGTAACTGCAAACATTCTGTAGAAAGCCTAAAACGTTATTAACCATTCTGTGGAAAACCTATCAGGGTCACATAAATAACTGGTGGAGGGGGTAAAATTACAACAAAAATAAAACTACTTGTTTCACACCTCATTAATCATCTCATGGCATCTCAGATTTATCTTGTAGCCCTTTTGATTGAAGTGTACCTGACTCACAGTTTGTCCATCCATCCATTCATTCTGCTGATTCATAGACAGGTAGCAGGGGCAGCAGGCTGAGCAGGGAAGAACAAAAGTCCCTCTCTCCAGCAACATTTTTTAGCACTTCCCGGGGATCCCAAGGCGTTCCAAGGCCAGCAAAGATAATCTCTCCAGCGTGTTCTGGTCTACCCCAAGGCCTCCAACCAGTTAGACGTGCTTGGAAAACCTCAAAAGGGAGGCGTCTTGAAGGCATCCTGGTCAGATGCCTGAACCACCTGAGCTGGCCCTTTTCAACGTGAAGGAGCAGCAGCTCTACTCTGAGCTCCCTTCAGATATCTGAGCTCCTCACCCTGTCCCTGAGGCTGAGCCCAGCCACCCTAAGTTTAAAAATTAATACACGCCCACCCGTTCGTGGAGCTGTGGAAACTCTAGTTGATGCACGAAAGAAACTGTGTATCATGATGTATGAAGATAAGATAAGATAAGATGAACCTTTATTAATCCCCGTAGGGAAATTCAGTTTTACACTCTGTTGTTAATTTCACACAGTCCACATAAATGCATTAATGGAGAGATGTCAGAGTGAGGGGGCTGCTCCTGACAAGCGCCCCGAGCAGTTGGGGCCTTTGGTGCCTTGCTCAGGGGCACCTTGGCAGTGCCCAAGAGGTAAACTGGCACCTCTCCAGCAACCAGTTGGTCTTGGTCAATGTTGGGACTTGAACCGGTGACTCTCTGATTCCTAAACCAAGTCCCTACGGACTGAGCTACTGCCGCCCCCAAAACCTTTAATTTGAAAATGACACCTTTAATTTGCACACAAGCTTTAGGGGATATTTTACAACAGTCTGATGCTGGCTGCAAAAAATGTAACCAACAGATCTACTCTGCGTTATTGTGGCTGGACAAGTGGCGACATCCCCCCAGTTAGAGACTGCAGTGGTGTGCACTATGCTAGTTCTAATACACTTATCTTATGCGCACCAATGAACTAAACGTGTAAAAGCATTAATTAAATTGAGGCCACTAATGATCTTGTGCGCACGAAAAAATCAAAACGTGGGACCGATCAAAGTACAAATTAGTAAATTACGATCTCAATATATGTTTTCCCTCTCTGTGGCCACTAACGTGCTAAGTTTGAGTTTATGGTTTATTATAATAAAGTGCTCCCCATCGTTTTCCAGGCGTCATGGACTGTATGATTGCAGTCCCAGTGATGCTTTGCTGCTGACAAGCGCAGTCTAACGGACAGACGCAGGAACGGAACGGTAGAAACGTCGCTTACCTTCCAGGAGTTGATGGTTGATGTTCGCCCAGAGGAGAACCTCTTCGACTAATCAGCTCACAGCTGTTTGTTTTGACCGCTCCTCTGTCCAAAACCTATATCAAAGTTTGAAGTCGCACAACTGCTCCCCCAAAGAAAACTGCACTCCACCCTCAGTGAGTCAGTGTCATTACAAACCTACCACACAGTGTTGGCCATTGTTATGACCATTTAGATGGGATCTTTCCTCAGCAAAATGTACATCATGTGAAACATGACCTTTTTTGTATTATTACAGTACCAATGATCATTCTACTGCTGTACATAGTACAGTACAAAACCAAAAGGGCAAATGGGAGAAAAACAATTTCAAAATAATGAAAGCCATCAGAATGGACCAGCCTGTGTCTGTGGACGGTGGGAGGTGAAATTTGGTCATCGCTGAAAGGGCTGGCTGTTCACAGAGAGCTGTATCAAAGCCTACTCACAGAAAGTTGACTGGAAGGGAAAAGTGTGGTAGGAAAAGGAGCACAAGCAACCTGACAGCGTGGTTTGAAACCAACAACCTGGATTTAAACACCAGAAAGACCAAAGAAGTCATTATGGACTTCAGGCCCATCAAAATGACCACACAGTCCTCTAACTATTAAAGCAGAAGCTGTGGAGAGAGTCTCCAGCTTCAGGTTTCACCGTCTCAGAGGACCTCTCCTGGGCTGACAACACCTCAGCTGTAGTAGGCAAAGCACAGCAATGTCTCTACTTTCTGAGGAGGCTAAGAAGTGCTAACCTCCCCCAGAGGAGGCTGCTCGACTTCTACAGATGCACCACAGAGAGCATCCTCACCAGCTAAATGACAGCCTGGTACAGCAGCTGCACCAAAGCTGCAAAAAAGCCCTGCAGCATGTTGTGAAACCAGCAGGCTTCTTCTCAAGGGAAGACCTTCAAATTCATAAAGAAAACCAGAGACCATCAGTGTCTATGTGTGTTTATCTGATTTCTTAATCTATGACTCTCTGTGCATCAACCCGCTTGCAGCATCTTTAAAAAATGGGATGCTGCATGCAGATCCCACCTAAAGGCCCACCATCACTGAGCTGCATGCCAATTTGTACCTCAGTATGAGCTACGTCCCCACACATCTGCCGTGGACTTGTTTCACCACGCCTGGCACCCCCTCCACTACTATGGATCTCTGGATGAGGCGCATGGTTGAAACTATTGACATCTTGTGCTTTCCAGCTGAGCTTCATGTTCAGCACAATGACTTGAGCTGAAAAAGTAGACTTTTAAATTGGGACCTTTGAGAACAGAGGTTATAAAAAACATCAACTATCAAATGTATCAAATTAAATAAATAAATAACATAAACATTTATTCTGACCCACTCTGGTTGGCGGTCTGGGTCTTCCAGTATTTAAAGATAACTATTGGGCAGCTAATGCTGGGCGCTGGCATACTGGCAGTGGGGTTATCCAGATCAAGAATGACTCATTTCTGCCCCCCTCTGGTTAAACTGGAGCTGATGTCCTCCATGAAACCAAAGTTATAGTTTTGCTGTCAGAAATTCACTGAAGATTCTTTGTCAGTGAAACATATTTACAAAGTCCTTTGCATTTTAATATTTACACCATTTTGCCACAACCATGCCTTTACTCCAGCATTTGCTGTATGGTGTGTAAAGGGGCTGAAGTGCATAAAGGACTTTTTTAGACAACAATTTAGACAACTAGTTTGCATCTTTCGGTCAGCTAAGTTCAAAGTATAATCTACCACACACTTTTTTTGTCAGGTGCTTTATGAGGCAAAACATTCCCAATTTTGAATCCACTTGTGAGAGACACACTTTTTTACAATTGCTTTCTGTGTCACCAGAGACCAGGAAGCTTATATCTAAATTTGTGAACTATTTCTCTACAGATTAGAAACTTTCATAATACTACAACCTGCAAACACACCGTGACCGGAGCAGCAAAACTGCAGCTACTCTCAGCAGCGAGCACGGAAATAAAGTATGATGCAACTGGATTAGCTGCTAGTTGCTTTTTAAGAAATTAAGTTGATAAGCGTGTCAGACAAGTAGAGAGAAAGTTTAGGAAATGTAATCACCTTTCAGTTTAATATCACCGTAATTATTCCCAAAGTGTTGAATCACTCCTACAGAAGCTGAACTGTCATGGAGATACCAGGTTTTTGTTCAGTAGTGGTGGTACATCTGTAACATATTACATGTATTGTAGATACAGTATATGATGAGCAACCAGACTCAATCCTGGTCTGTCACATTCAAGTGAACCACACGTTCCTTTACCTCCTAAGAGACTGACTTTACAGGAGCCCTTCAACAGTGTAGCAACAGGTGATAGGCCTATGAATGCCTAGCAACTGACCCCCAATGACTACAGGCCAATCGCTCTGACGTCACTCGTCATGAAGATCCTGGAGAGACTGGTCCTGCAGCACCTCAGGCCCCTGGTGAGCGACTCCCTGGACCCCCTACAGTTTGCATACCAGGTAAACATTGGCGTGGCCGACGCCATCATCTACATGCTCCACAGAGCCTACACGCACCTGGAGAAGCCGCAGAGCACAGTGAGGATCATGTTCTTCGACTTCTCCAGTGCATTCAATACAGTCCAACCACACCGGCTAGCTGAGAAGCTCTCAGCTATGCAGGTAGACCACGACCTGGTGGTGGACCACTTACTTACGGGTAGTCCGTAATCCAGGGCAGCCTGTCTGACGTGCTGGTGAGCAACACCGGTGCTCCCCAGGGAACTGTGCTGTCACCGTTCCTGTTCACCACCTACACCTCCGACTTCTGCTTCAACTCCCAACATGCCACCTGCAGAAGTTCTCCGATGACTCCTCCATCGTCGGCTGCATCACAGACAACGAGGAGGAGTACAGGACCCTTGTGGAGAACTTCGTGAGGTGGTGCGACACCAACCACCTCCAGCTCAATATTGGTAAGACCAAAGAGCTGGTGGTAGATTTCTGGAGGAGCAGGAAGAGCTCTCCTACTCCCATCACCCTCCGTGGGGAGGAGGTGGAGGTGGTGGACAACTACAAGTTCTTGGGAGTTCACCTAAACAATAAAGTGGACTGGTCCAACAACTCCGAGGCCCTCTATAGGAAGGGACAGAGCAAACTATTCTTCCTGAGAAGGCTGAGGACCTTCAACGTGTGCAACAGGCTACTTCAGATGTTTTACCAGTCTGTAGTAGCAGCTTTCTGTTCTTTGCCGTGGTATGTTGGGGGGGTGGCATCAGCACCAGAGATGCCACCAAACTTCACAAACTTGTGAGGAGGGCTGGGTCTGTGGTTGGATGTGAGCTCGACAGTCTGGAGGTGGTGGCAGAGGGGAGGACCAGGAGGAAGCTGGAGTCTATTCTGAAGAACAGTCAGTGATACTTGCATAGTCACACAATCTTATATCAGGCACATTCTGTCACATAATCATTTACACAGAATCACAAAGCAAGTATGTAATCATTAGTGCGTCATTAAGATGCGTAAGCATGTTTACTGCATAGCTGCATACATTATCTCATCAGGACTTGCTGGACCTATTCTAATCTGTAGAACGGCACAGTCACTCAATGATAACTAAAGCACAAGAAAGCACCCACAGATGAACAGAACAAGTAAAAGATAAACAATATAAAAACAAATTATTCTAACAGCCTCCCACGCCCTCTGTGACCAACTAGTCCAGATGACGAGTACATTCAGCCAGAGACTGATCCCCCCTCAGCACACTACAAACCGTCTGGGTCAGTCCTTTCTGTTGGTGGCCATCAGGCTCCATAACCAAGGTCTGACCCCCATGTGACTCTGATCATCTGCTCCGTATTTATTACTGGACCAAATGTATATAATTACATATAATTACATATATTTATGCTATGCATATACAATACCCACCACCTGCTGCACTTTACTTATAGAATTTTATGTAAAGATAAAACTTTATTGATCCCTTGGTGAAATTCGCAAGCTACCCAGCATTATAGTAAAAAAAAGCTCCACCTTTACTTGCTGCAGCACTGAAGTAATGAACACATTAATGCATTATAATTATAATAATATAATAATAATAAAACATTAATAGTAACATGAACAACAACAAATATTCTGAAATGGGCCATTCTGTATAATAAGTACTTTTGTATTTTTACTTGATGTTTACTTGTAACAGAGTATTTTTACACTGTGTATTTGTTACTTTTACTTCAGTAAAAGATCTGATTACTTCTTCCACCACTGATTACTGGCTGACCTGCAAAAACAAAATGAGTCGAAAACACAAAGCAGTTGGCAGCATATCATTTATAATCAGTATGATATACAACATAATCAACATGTTGTTACATCTTCCTCGTGGACCCCTCGTATATGCTACCTTAAATAAATCTTAAATAATTTAGTATAAACATAAAATCAATTCATGACTAATGCTAGTATGAGCACTTGAAAGTATGATAAAATAATATTTGCTTACAGGACCTGCAAAAACAGGATGAAGGGATCCTACTGAAACAAATCTATACAAATCCTACACAAAGCTGATTCATTTAGATCACCTAAATGAGAGCAGCAGAGGTTCATGTATTCATAGGCAAGTATTTTAACATTAACACCACAATGGACAAATACTCTAAATACTATAGGTTACAGTATGCTGTTGGGTAGTTTTATATATAACACAATCATATGTTTGTCATTTAAAATCTGAATCTACAAAAATATAGTGAAGTATGTAACTATTGTAAATAAGGGCTGTCAAAGTTAATGTGATAACATCACATTATCACAAATTTGTTTAATAATAAAGGGGTCCCTTGACATCTGACCTCAAAATATATGATATATATATAAAAATATATATATATAGATATATAGGTTAGGGTTGAGTCTCCAGCTAGTTGTCCTCGCCGGAGTCATATATTCAAAATATTCATATGCCTTCCTCGACGGCATGTTTGGTGTTGTCCTCACCGGAGTCTTCCTCAACTGCAGGCTTTGCAGGTCTAAATCAAACATAGGAAGGACAAAAAGTTATGTAATGAATAAATAAAATATTAAAAGTATATTAAGCTAACAAAGAATAAAAGTAAACAAATACAAGTACAATTATAATATTTAACAAACATAAAATGAGCTTTTGGAATTATAATACTTTAAAGGGCATTAAAATATAATCTGCTCAAACAGACTAAAAGCAGTGATCTGACAGGCCTGACTTTATTGAGTTAATGAGTTTATTTCAGTGTAATTCTCTTTTTGGGACTTTAAACTGACTGGCTGTTTTGCTTTGACAGTCACTGACTGTACTGTATGTTTATTTACAGAAATTGGTTTGTTCACGTCATAGCCTGCTTTGTGAAATTTATCATGCTCATTTTCATATCTGAAATGCTCCGTCTTAGCACCTGTCTCTTTAAAAAGCTCAGTCTGCCTTGATTGGCTTGTGAGACAAACATAGTGCACCTTTACAGAGGTAGTTTGTGGGTTGGTAGTCACTCCAGATACCAAATGTATGATCACAAGCACCAAAAAGTGAGTTTTGCTTGATATGTCCCCTTTAAAATATCATTACAAAGACAAGATCATTTATTATACGTCACATACTACTGAGGTAGGCTAAGTCGTCATCATATTGCCTTGTTAATAAGATTTAAAAAGTGTATTCAATTTAGTTAAATACTCTATCCAATCTGATCAATGCTTTGTCCAAAGAATCCTGTTTGTCATCTAAACCTTTAACAATGAATAAATAAGTATCTAGTACATAGTAATCAGCTGGAAAGAAATTGCCTCAAAGATCAGGAAGGCCTACCTTGTCAAGAATGTCCTCCAGTTTGCTCTTCAGCTCCAGTAAGTAGTTGGGGCTGACCAGATTGTTCTGCAGCGTGTTGACACAGTCGCTGGTCAGCTCGACCAGCTGAAAGCAAATGGGCCTGAAGGCTGAGGTGGCCTTGAGCTTGTCATCATTCGTGCAATCTTGCTCTGGGTCCATTTGGACTTTAGAGATGTGGTGGGTGGGTGGTGAAGTGGTGGAGTCCACCTCCAGAAAGCTTTCATCAGTCTTCTTAACTTGCTGATTCATCAGCTTGCAGGGGGACAGGGGCAGGGGGCTGCCGTACTGCTGGAGTTTTAAAGAGAAAACCGCTGTCAGTTATTTACATTCAATGTGTATTCAATAGTGAGAAACAGATTTTTACAACCTCAACCAGCAGTGAGAGGTGAGGAGCTGGAGAAAAACTGTAGCCTACCTCCTTGAAGCGGAAGGCAACACAGCAGAAGTCTGTTGTCTCTGCAGGTGAGTCGTCCTCGTCATCACCATCATCAGTGGAAAGACCGTACGCTGCAACAAACAACATGTGTTAAATCATGGGAAAGACTGACATACTTATTCTAACTAAAATTCACACCAGACTCTACTGAAAAATCAAGTCTACTCCTCATGTCAGACATGAGTCTTTGGCTGTGGTCAGAGTCAAAAAATGATGTCCTTTCTGCTCCACTTTTCCTCGACCTTGATGGAAAACGACATGAGGTCAAGGAAAGGTGTGAAGAATTCATGAGAACTTGTGATGTTTGTTTACAGTATGCTGATTATTTGTTTATTGACCTTTTGCTATATGTGTACTGTTCATTTTATTGGTTATACTTGTTTTGGTTTATTTATCAACATGAATCCCACTTAGTACATGACTGTATGAAGATAATATGCAAGATAAGCATATTGTTTGTTTTCATGAACAGCAGAATGGTGCGGCGCTTTAAATGTTGCGGCTACAAGGAATTGTGGGACAGCATGATCTCCTTTAGCTTAGGATGCTCCAGTGTATCCTAAGCTAAAGGAGATGAGAAAGGAAGCACTGAAGCACCTTTCCTTAGCATTTAGAGATTCTGACCAGCTCTTATCACGGCTGCTGCTTCGATACTTCCAGGTCATTTCCCTCCGTTAGGAACCTTCCTAAGAGAAAAAGACGTTTCGACCGCAGCCTTTGTCAATGTGTCTGTGTTGGCACCTACTTTGAAAACCCCTGGTGTCCTCCTCATTGTCCAGTTCAGGGATAAATGGAGGCGTCTGATAAAGGAGGTTGTTCCAGTCCACATCCTTGAAGAACGGGTGTCCTTTCACCTCTTTAGCTCCTCCTGGATAAGAAGTGACACAACAACATTTAGTTTGTTCATCTACACATGTTGAACCCGGCACCTGATCCAAACACCCCACACTGCCTTCAAAGGTCTCTGGAGCTCTCCGGGTCGAGTCTCTCTATGGACAACATTATCACTTTATATGTAGCTCACGTCTAACCATGACACCAGTTAGTATGCTCATAAAAATACAGTTTCTCTGGTTCTCATACTGGTTGTCGTTAGTAAAGCTGTCACTTACTTGTACCAAGACGCGTCACGCAGTTCTTGTCCAAGAGGAGACTTATGAAGCTCTGGACATCCGGTGGCGGTGGATGTTCAGGATCTGGCCAGACGAGTTCATCTGGAAAAGACCCACATATCAGTTGATCTGATCAAGAAATTTACATTTAATTGCGAAAGCATGTGAAATTTCATTGTACTTTAGTACAATGACAATAAAGATCATTCCTATTCGTAAAGATTTAAATCCCAAATTTAAAAGAAACAAGAAATGAAAGCTACAGATTTTAAAGTTAAATCAAAAAGTGGGTGCGTATTGAATCTTTTTACAAATACAGAAAGATTCATTCAGAACTGCTAGAATGACAAACATGTAGAAAGGTTGCATGTGATGAGAAGATAATTAATGGAGCTCAAGATTCCTACCTTGGATCACACGGGTCCTTAAGTTTTGGCCCGGGCCATACTCGAAAGGTGCGAAGCCATACAGGAAATTATAGAGAATAGTCCCTGTGGACCACCAGTCCATGGGCTTTCCATAGCCCGTCTGTAGAAACACCTCTGGGGCTGTGAATAGAGGCGTGCCGCAAGTCTGTAGGAGGACAAGAAAGAGGAGAAGAAACAGAATATGAAGTTTGAAAATACATATTACACAGGATTTACACAAGTTTAAATCATTGGAAAAAACAAGAGACTAACCTCTCCGTCAGTGAACTCTTTGGCATTTAGCAGACAGTCTGACTCAGTCAGAGATCCCATCATGTTCATCGACCCAAACTTGGCCAGCCCGAAATCAGCCACCTTGATGTGTCCCGTGGTTGTGAGCAGAAGACTATAATGGAGGGAAGCAGAACATGTGTCATGTTATACTACATGCCAGGATTAGTGCACTTCAATAGCAAGAGGGACAAACAGGAAAGTCATAGGGGGTTTGTGTGCTACTACTCTACATAGTGGCAAATATGCTGCTTCATGCTAATGTAGGTGTGGTTTTGTTATTATTAATCATTTAACAACACAAAACAATGACAAATATTGTCCAGAAACCCTGACAGGTACTGCATTTAGCATAAACACATGGGCGGAAATCATAACATGGCAAACTGCAGCCCAACAGCTCTCAGTGTGTCAGTGTGCTGACCATGACTTGACATGACAAGTCAAAATGACAAACGGCATGTGACTATAATAAAGCAGACATGTCTGTACAGGGAGACTCGTAGGTACCATAGAACCAATTTTCATTCACATATCTTGAGGTCAGAGGTCAAGGCGACACTCTGACCCTCTCGCCAAAATATAGAAGAAGTTTTGGAGCAGTATTTAATCTCGTTTGCGACAAGCTATGACATGGTTGGTATTGATGGATTTCTTATGTTTTCTAGTTTCATATGATACCAGTATATATCTTTCCTTAGAACTGACCCCAGTACAACCTCCAGAAGATCAACTAGTAAGTAGCAAATCAGTTCTGTCAGGCTTTGAGTTTCCTGAACCAAAAATATAAGAGCAAAGGAACAAGCTTTAAACAGTGTTTATATCTAAAAATTAAATGTGTAAATAAATCCTAAATAAACAATGGATGTCTGCACTCTCCAAGTGACCTTCTAGCTTCAAAATGGGTCAGTTGGAAACAAAAAGAAAGTGACACACTGTGTTTTCAACCAACTCATGAAATTCTGTCAGCTTTGTTAGCTAGCCAGCTACGGCTGATACATCTGCCAGCGACAGAGTAGCATCTTACTAATTTACAGTCGACGACCAGCAATTTTGACAGCTAGAAATTAGAAATCTCCTATGGTATATCTGCCACCAACGTTGTTGTAAACTGTAAAAATACAAAAATGAAACGCAAGACGGGCGCACTAACAATAACTAAGGAGGGCCATAAACGAGATATCGAAAAATAATAAAATATGTTCAAGATGTCCTCTCCAGAGGGACAGGTTGAAGGCTCACTTGTTGGGTTTGAGGTCTCTGTGGATGATGCCGTAGCTGTGGATGTACTCCAACGCTAAGACGACCTCTGCGATGTAGAAGCGCGACACGGTCAAAGAGAAATGATGATTGTATGCCAGTAGGGTCTCAAGATCCCCACCTACAAGATCAGAGAGAGACATAACAGGTCAGGTGCTATGCTTAGGTCTTCTTAGAGCGTGTCAGATGCGTACAGTGGTTATAGTGTATACGTATATATAGTCTTATATATGCATGACAAATCCAGAACAACTTCCTTACCTCCCACATACTCCATCACCATGTACAGGTGCTTCTTAGTCTCAAATGAGCAGAACAAGGAGATGACAAGAGGGCTGTCAAGGAAGGTGAGGATGTCACGCTCCAGTAGGACGAAATCCCTCTCATACTTGCTCTTCACTGTGATCTGCTTCAAGGCAAAAGCCTGACGAGTCTTCTTGTGGCGCACAAGGAAGACATTCCTGGAAAAGATGGAAAAGGAAATGTGAGCAGCTGAATATCAGCTCTGTTGGGACAAAATAACACTACAACACATTTCAGGTTTTTTCTCTTTTGACTGGACTCTCTGCACTATCCAAGGAGTCATCTGAACACAAAGGTACCAGTCTGTCTGACTCACCCAAAGGCGCCACGGCTAATAGGTTTGACGATGTCAAAGTCAGTCTTCACCGGTTGTATCGGAGGAGGCTTGCAGACTGCGCGGGTCTAAATTAAGCAAAGGAAGAACAAAAAAGTTGAAACAAAATGTATATTAAGCTACAGTTATATCAGAAAAGCAGCCTTGTTTTTAGCTTGACAACCCAGCCTTTTCTCAGAGGATCTAATGGCACTGTGTGATACTTTAAATTCACCTTCGGTGGAGTTATAAAAATAATCATATTACAACTCTATATAGTTTTGCAGTCCATAAGAATAGCTGTGAACAAATACAAGTACAATGATAACATGAAATAAATTAGATTATTATCTAGTATTAGGCTAAGAGTTAGCTACCTCATGGAGTATCTTCTCCAGTTTGTTTTCCAGATCCACAAAGTAGCTGCGGCTGAACAGCTTGTTCTCCTGCATGTTCTCACAGTCTGTGGACAGCTTGAGCAGCTGAACCTCGATGAACTTAAGGGCCCGGGTGGCCAGGAGCAGGTCATCGTCCGAAAACTGCTCCAGATGGACAATGATGATGAGTTTGATGGGGTCCTCACTGGGTTCAACATCCATGTTAAGACTGGAGGAGTTGCGGATCTAAATCAAACACAGGAAGAACAAAAAAGGTATCTAATAAATACATAATTAAAAAAACTATTACAATACATTAAGCAAATTGAAGGTGTATCAGAAAAGCAGCCTCGTTTTTAGTTGACAAGCCAGCTTTCCATTTTATCCAAAGGGACTGAGAAATACTTTAAACTTAAATTCCCCTCCAGTGGAGTTATAAACAACAACCATACCATAACTCTGTATTTTTTGCAGTTCATAAGATAAGAAAGAGAAAAAAAATACAAGAACAATTATAATATTATAACATATACATACAAACATAATATGACCTTAGGTCATAAGGCTAAATCGTCATCATAGTGCCTTGCTAATAAGATTTAAAAAGTGTATTCAGTTTTGTGAAACACTCAATCTGACTCAGTCGGAGATCTGTCCAATCTGATCAATGTTTTGTCCAAAGTCTCCTGTTGTTATCTGAACCTTTAACTATGTACAAACAAGTAAATCAGCTGGAAGGAAAATGCCTCAAAGATGAGGAAGGCCTACCTTATGAAGAATCTCCTCCAGTTTGCTCTCCAGCCTCACAAAGAAGTTGGGGCTGACCAGATTGTCCTGCAGAATGTTGCCACAGTCATTGGCCAGCTCAGCCATCCGTAACTCAATGATTGTCAGGAGCCATTCAACCATAGGCAGGTCATCACTCAGACACTCTTGCACCGGGCCCATTTGGGTTGGAAAGGTGTGGTGGGGAGGAGGTGAAGGGGTGGGGTCACATTGAAAGTTCAAGTCCACCTCCACAAAATCATCATCAGTCACCTCACAGGAGTCTTCCTCGAGAATGGGCTCTAGCTTGCCCAAACCGAAGTCTTTAATGATGGAGAGTTTGAAGTTGTCCTCACTGGATTTAACATCAACGGTGGGAATACAGGTTTTGTGGGTCTAAATCAAACACAGGAAGGACAAAAAAGTTATGTAATAAATAAATGAATAACATATTAAAAACATATTAGGCTAACTACAGGTGTATCAGAAAAGCAGCCTTGTTTTAAGTTCGACAAGCAGCCATTTTACATTTTATCCACTGGGACTAAAAATACTTTGAATTCACCTTTAGTGAAGTGATAATAATTATATTATAACTCTATATTGTTTTGCAGTTCATGATCAGAAGTGAACAAATACAAGTACAATTAAAATATTATTGCTATAATATTGCTATATTAATATGGCCCAGGAAAGGGTAGTTTGGGGTCCCCTGCTGGAGCTGTTGCCCTCGCGACCCCACACCACATAAGCCGTTGAAGATGAGTGAGTGTATTCAATAGTGAGAAACAGATTTCTACAACCTCAACCAGCAGTGAGAGGTGAGGAGCTGGAGAAAAACTGTAGCCTACCTCCTTGAAGCGGAAGGCAACACAGCAGAAGTCTGTTGTCTCTGCAGGTGAGTCGTCCTCGTCATCACCATCATCAGTGGAAAGACCGTACGCTGCAACAACCAACATGTGTTAAATCATGGGAAAGACTGACATATTTATTCTAACTAAAATTCACACCAGACCTTATTGATAAATTCAAGTCTACTCCTCATGTCAGACATGAGTCTTTGGCTGTGGTCAGAGTCAAAAAATGATGTCCTTTCTGCTCCACTTTTCCTCGACCTTGATGGAAAACGACATGAGGTCAAGGAAAGGTGTGAAGAATTCATGAGGACTTGTGATGTTTGTTTACAGTATGCTGATTATTTGTTTATTGACCTTTTGCTATATGTGTACTGTTCATTTTATTGGTTATACTTGTTTTGGTTTATTTATCAACATGAATCCCACTTAGTACATGACTGTATGAAGATAATATGCAAGATAAGCATATTGTTTGTTTTCATGAACAGCAGAACGGTGCGGCGCTTTAAATGTTGCGGCTACAAGGAATTGTGGGACGGCATGATCTCCTTTAGCTTAGGATGCTCCAGTGTATCCTAAGCTAAAGGAGATGAGAAAGGAAGCACTGAAGCACCTTTCCTTAGCATTTAGAGATTCTGACCAGCTCTTATCACGGCTGCTGCTTCGATACTTCCAGGTCATTTCCCTCCGTTAGGAACCTTCCTAAGAGAAAAAGACGTTTCGACCGCAGCCTTTGTCAATGTGTCTGTGTTGGCACCTACTTTGAAAACCCCTGGTGTCCTCCTCATTGTCCAGTTCAGGGATAAATGGAGGCGTCTGATAAAGGAGGTTGTTCCAGTCCACATCCTTGAAGAACGGGTGTCCTTTCACCTCTTTAGCTCCTCCTGGATAAGAAGTGACACAACAACATTTAGTTTGTTCATCTACACATGTTGGACCCGGCACCTGATCCAAACACCCCACACTGCCTTCAAAGGTCTCTGGAGCTCTCCGGGTCGAGTCTCTCTATGGACAACATTATCACTTTATATGTAGCTCACGTCTAACCATGACACCAGTTAGTATGCTAATAAAAATACAGTTTCTCAGGTTCTCATACTGGTTGTCGTTAGTAAAGCTGTCACTTACTTGTACCAAGACGTGTCACACAGTTCTTGTCCAAGAGGAGACTTATGAAGCTCTGGACATCCGGTGGCGGTGGATGTTCAGGATCTGGCCAGACGAGTTCATCTGGAAAAGACCCACATATCAGTTGATCTGATCAAGAAATTTACATTTAATTGCGAAAACATGCGAAATTTCATTGTACTTTAGTACATTGACAATAAAGATCATTCGTATTCGTAAAGATTTAAATCCCAAATTTAAAAGAAACAAGAAATGAAAGCTACAGATTTTAAAGTTAAATCACAAAGTGGGTGCATATTGAATCCTTTTTAAAATACAGAAAAATTCATTCAGAACTGCTAGAATGACAAACATGTAGAAAGGTTGCATGTGATGAGAAGATAATGAATGGAGCTTAAGATTCCTACCTTGGATCACACGGGTCCTTAAGTTTTGGGCCGGGCCATATTCGAAAGGTGCGAAGCCATACAGGAAATTATAGAGAATAGTCCCTGTGGACCACCAGTCCATGGGCTTTCCATAGCCCGTCTGTAGAAACACCTCTGGGGCTGTGAATAGAGGCGTGCCGCAAGTCTGTAGGAGGACAAGAAAGAGGAGAAGAAACAGAAAATGAAGTTTGAAAATACATATTACACAGGATTTACACAAGTTTAAATCATTGGAAAAAACAAGAGACTAACCTCTCCGTCAGTGAACTCTTTGGCATTTAGCAGACAGTCTGACTCAGTCGGAGATCTCGTCATGTTCATCGACCCAAACTTGGCCAGCCCGAAATCAGCCACCTTGATGTGTCCCGCGGTTGTGAGCAGAAGACTATAATGGAGGGAAGCAGAACATGTGTCATGTTATACTACATGCCAGGATTAGTGCACTTCAATAGCAAGAGGGACAAACAGGAAAGTCATAGGGGGTTTGTGTGCTACTACTCTACATAGTGGCAAATATGCTGCTTCATGCTAATGTAGGTGTGGTTTTGTTATTATTAATCAATTAACAACACAAAACAATGACAAATATTGTCCAGAAACCCTGACAGGTACTGCATTTAGCATAAACACATGGGCTGAAATCATAACGTGGCAAACTGCAGCCCAACAGCTCTCAGTGTGTCAGTGTGCTGACCATGACTTGACATGACAAGTCAAAATGACAAACGGCATGTGACTATAATAAAGCAGACATGTCTGTACAGGGAAACTCGTAGGTACCATAGAACCAATTTTCATTCACATATCTTGAGGTCAGAGGTCAAGGGGACACTTTGACCCTCTCTCCAAAATATAGCAGAAGTTTTGGAGCAGTATTTAATCTCGTTTGCGACAAGCTATGACATGGTTGGTATTGATGGATTTCTTATGTTTTCTAGTTTCATATGATACCAGTATTTTCTCTGTATCTTTAGAACTGACCCCAGTACAACCTCCAGAAGATCAACTAGTAAGTAGCAAATCACTTCTGTCAGGCTTTGAGTTTCCTGAACCAAAAATATAAGAGCAAAGGAACAAGCTTTAAACAGTGTTTATATCTAAAAATTAAATGTGTAAATAAATCCTAAATAAACAATGGATGTCTGCACTCTCCAAGTGACCTTCTAGCTTCAAAATGGGTCAGTTGGAAACAAAAAGAAAGTGACACACTGTGTTTTCAACCAACTCATGAAATTCTGTCAGCTTTGTTAGCTAGCCAGCTACGGCTGATACATCTGCCAGCGACAGAGTAGCAGCTTACTAATTTACAGTCGACGACCAGCAATTTTGACAGCTAGAAATTAGAAATCTCCTATGGTATATCTGCCACCAACGTTGTTGTAAACTGTAAAAATACAAAAATGAAACGCAAGACGGGCGCACTAACAATAACTAAGGAGGGCCATAAACGAGATATCGAAAAATAATAAAATATGTTCAAGATGTCCTCTCCAGAGGGACAGGTTGAAGGCTCACTTGTTGGGTTTGAGGTCTCTGTGGATGATGCCGTAGCTGTGGATGTACTCCAACGCTAAGACGACCTCTGCAATGTAGAAGCGGGACGCAGTCAAAGAGAAATGATGATTGTATGCCAGTAGGGTCTCAACATCCCCACCTACAAGATCAGAGAGAGACATAACAGGTCAGGTGCTATGCTTAGGTCTTCTTAGAGCGTGTCAGATGCGTACAGTGGTTATAGTGTATACGTATATATAGTCTTATATATGCATGACAAATCCAGAACAACTTCCTTACCTCCCACATACTCCATCACCATGTACAGGTGCTTCTTAGTCTCAAATGAGCAGAACAAGGAGATGACAAGAGGGCTGTCAAGGAAGGTGAGGATGTCACGCTCCAGTAGGACGAAATCCCTCTCATACTTGCTCTTCACTTTGATCTGCTTCATGGCAAAAGCCTGACGAGTGTTCTTGTGGCGCACAAGGAAGACATTCCTGGAAAAGATGGAAAAGGAAATGTGAGCAGCTATGAGCTGAATATCAGCTCTGTTGGGACAAAATAACTCTACAACACATTTCAGGTTTTTTCTCCTTTGACTGGACTCTCTGCACTATCCAAGGAGTCATCTGAACACAAAGGTACCAGTCTGTCTGACTCACCCAAAGGCGCCACGGCCTAAAGGTTTGACGATGTCAAAGTCAGTCTTCGCCGGTTGTATCAGAGGAGGCTTGCAGACTGCGCGGGTCTAAATTAAGCAAAGGAAGAACAAAAAAGTTGAAACAAAATGTATATTAAGCTACAGTTATATCAGAAAAGCAGCCTTGTTTTTAGCTTGACAACCCAGCCTTTTCTCAGAGGATCTAATGGCACTGTGTGATACTTTAAATTCACCTTCGGTGGAGTTATAAAAATAATCATATTACAACTCTATATAGTTTTGCAGTCCATAAGAATAGCTGTGAACAAATACAAGTACAATGATAACATGAAATAAATTAGATTATTAACTAGTATTAGGCTAAGAGTTAGCTACCTCATGGAGTATCTTCTCCAGTTTGTTTTCCAGATCCACAAAGTAGCTGCGGCTGAACAGCTTGTTCTCCTGCATGTTCTCACAGTCTGTGGACAGCTTGAGCAGCTGAACCTCGATGAACTTAAGGGCCCGGGTGGCCAGGAGCAGGTCATCGTCCGAAAACTGCTCCAGATGGGCAGTCATGATGAGATTGATGAGGTCCTCACTGGGTTCAACATCCATGTTAAGACTGGAGGAGTTGCGGATCTAAATCAAACACAGGAAGAACAAAAAAGGTATCTAATAAATACATAATTAAAAAACTATTACAATACATTAAGCCAACTGAAGGTGTATCAGAAAAGCAGCCTCGTTTTTAGTTGACAAGCCAGCTTTCCATTTTATCCAAAGGGACTGAGAAATACTTTAAACTTAAATTCCCCTCCAGTGGAGTTATAAACAACAACCATACCATAACTCTGTATTTTTTGCAGTTCATAAGATAAGAAAGAGAAAAAAAATACAAGAACAATTATAATATTATAACATATACATACAAACATAATATGACCTTAGGTCATAAGGCTAAATCGTCATCATAGTGCCTTGCTAATAAGATTTAAAAAGTGTATTCAGTTTTGTGAAACACTCAATCTGACTCAGTCGGAGATCTGTCCAATCTGATCAATGTTTTGTCCAAAGTCTCCTGTTGTTATCTGAACCTTTAACTATGTACAAACAAGTAAATCAGCTGGAAGGAAAATGCCTCAAAGATGAGGAAGGCCTACCTTATGAAGAATCTCCTCCAGTTTGCTCTCCAGCCTCACAAAGAAGTTGGGGCTGACCAGATTGTACTGCAGCATGTTGCTACAGTCGTTGGCCAGCTCAGCTATCCGTAACTCAATGATTGTCAGGAGCCATTCAACGTTAGGCAGGTCATCACTCAGACACTCTTGCACCGGGCCCATTTGGGTTGGAAAGGTGTGGTGGGGAGGAGGTGAAGGGGTGGGGTCAACGGTGGGAATACAGGTTTTGTGGGTCTAAATCAAACACAGGAAGGACAAAAAAGTTATGTAATAAATAAATGAATAACATATTAAAAACATATTAGGCTAACTACAGGTGTATCAGAAAAGCAGCCTTGTTTTAAGTTCGACAAGCAGCCATTTTACGTTTTATCCACTGGGACTAAAAATACTTTGAATTCACCTTTAGTGAAGTGATAATAATCATATTACAACTTTATATTGTTTTGCAGTTCATGATTAGAAGTGAACAAATACAAGTACAATTAAAATATTTTAACAAACATAATATGACCTTTTGGAATTATAATATGTTAAAGGGTATAAAAAAATGAATCTGCTCAAAGACTAAAACCAGCGATCTGACAGACCTGGCCTTATTGAGCTAATATTTATTAACAATGCTCTTCACTCTCGCAAGGATCCTGGAGGAGGCCTGGGAGTATGCCCATCAGTCTACATGTGTTTTGTGGACTTTTAGAAGGCATATAACTGGGTCCCCTGGCAGACACTGTGGGAGGTGCTGAGGGAGTATGGGGTGAGGGGGTCACTTCTAAGGGCCATCCGTTCTCTGTAACGCCTCAGGATCCCCCTGTCAGAGCTGGTTAATATGGCCCAGGAAAGGGTAGTTTGGGGTCCCCTGCTGGAGCTGTTGCCCTCGCGACCCCACACCACATAAGCCGTTGAAGATGAGTGAGTGTATTCAATAGTGAGAAACAGATTAATACAACCTCAGCCAGCAGTGAGAGGTGAGGAGCTGGAGAAAAACTGAAGCTTACCTCCTTGAAGCGGAAGGCAACACAGCAGAAGTCTGTTGTCTCTGCAGGTGAGTCGTCCTCGTCATCACCATCATCAGTGGAAAGACCGTACGCTGCAACAACCAACATGTGTTAAATCATGGGAAAGACTGACATATTTATTCTAACTAAAATTCACACCAGACTCTACTGAAAAATCAAGTCTACTCCTCATGTCAGACATGAGTCTTTGGCTGTGGTCAGAGTCAAAAAATGATGTCCTTTCTGCTCCACTTTTCCTCGACCTTGATGGAAAACGACATGAGGTCAAGGAAAGGTGTGAAGAATTCATGAGAACTTGTGATGTTTGTTTACAGTATGCTGATTATTTGTTTATTGACCTTTTGCTATATGTGTACTGTTCATTTTATTGGTTATACTTGTTTTGGTTTATTTATCAACATGAATCCCACTTAGTATATGACTGTATGAAGATAATATGCAAGATAAGCATATTGTTTGTTTTCATGAACAGCAGAACGGTGCAGCGCTTTAAATGTTGCGGCTACAAGGAATTGTGGGACGGCATGATCTCCTTTAGCTTAGGATGCTCCAGTGTATCCTAAGCTAAAGGAGATGAGAAAGGAAGCGCTGAAGCACCTTTCCTTAGCATTTAGAGATTCTGACCAGCTCTTATCACGGCTGCTGCTTCGATACTTCCAGGTCATTTCCCTCCGTTAGGAACCTTCCTAAGAAAAAGGACGTTTCGAACCGCAGCCTTTGTCAATGTGTCTGCGTTGGCACCTACTTTGAAAACCCCTGGTGTCCTCCTCATTGTCCAGTTCAGGGATGAACGGAGGCGTCTGATAAAGGAGGTTGTTCCAGTCCACATCCTTGAAGAACGGGTGTCCTTTCACCTCATCAGCTCCTCCTGGATAAGAAGTGACACAACAACATTTAGTTTGTTCATCTACACATGTTGGATCCGGCACCTGATCCAAACACCCCACACTGCCTTCAAAGGTCTCTGGAGCTCTCCGGTTCGAGTCTCTCTATGGACAACATTATCACTTTATATGTAGCTCACGTCTAACCATGACACCAGTTAGTATGCTAATAAAAATACAGTTTCTCTGGTTCTCATACTGGTTGTCGTTAGTAAAGCTGTCACTTACTTGTACCAAGACGCGTCACGCAGTTCTTGTCCAAGAGGAGACTTATGAAGCTCTGGACATCCGGTGGCGGTGGATGTTCAGGATCTGGCCAGACGAGTTCATCTGGAAAAGACCCACATATCAGTTGATCTGATCAAGAAATTTACATTTAATTGCGAAAGCATGTGAAATTTCATTGTACTTTAGTACAATGACAATAAAGATCATTCCTATTCGTAAAGATTTAAATCCCAAATTTAAAAGAAACAAGAAATGAAAGCTACAGATTTTAAAGTTAAATCACAAAGTGGGTGCATATTGAATCCTTTTTAAAATACAGAAAAATTCATTCAGAACTGCTAGAATGACAAACATGTAGAAAGGTTGCATGTGATGAGAAGATAATGAATGGAGCTTAAGATTCCTACCTTTGATCACACGGGTCCTTAAGTTTTGGGCCGGGCCATATTCGAAAGGTGCGAAGCCATACAGGAAATTATAGAGAATAGTCCCTGTGGACCACCAGTCCATGGGCTTTCCATAGCCCGTCTGTAGAAACACCTCTGGGGCTGTGAATAGAGGCGTGCCGCAAGTCTGTAGGAGGACAAGAAAGAGGAGAAGAAACAGAATATGAAGTTTGAAAATACATATTACACAGGATTTACACAAGTTTAAATCATTGGAAAAAACAAGAGACTAACCTCTCCGTCAGTGAACTCTTTGGCATTTAGCAGACAGTCTGACTCAGTCGGAGATCTCGTCATGTTCATCGACCCAAACTTGGCCAGCCCGAAATCAGCCACCTTGATGTGTCCCGTGGTTGTGAGCAGAAGACTATAATGGAGGGAAGCAGAACATGTGTCATGTTATACTACATGCCAGGATTAGTGCACTTCAATAGCAAGAGGGACAAACAGGAAAGTCATAGGGGGTTTGTGTGCTACTACTCTACATAGTGGCAAATATGCTGCTTCATGCTAATGTAGGTGTGGTTTTGTTATTATTAATCAATTAACAACACAAAACAATGACAAATATTGTCCAGAAACCCTGACAGGTACTGCATTTAGCATAAACACATGGGCTGAAATCATAACATGGCAAACTGCAGCCCAACAGCTCTCAGTGTGTCAGTGTGCTGACCATGACTTGACATGACAAGTCAAAATGACAAAACGGCATGTGACTATAATAAAGCAGACGTGTCTGTACAGGGAAACTCGTAGGTACCATAGAACCAATTTTCATTCACATATCTTGAGGTCAGAGGTCAAGGGGACACTTTGACCCTCTCTCCAAAATATAGAAGAAGTTTTGGAGCAGTATTTAATCTCGTTTGCGACAAGCTATGACATGGTTGGTATTGATGGATTTCTTATGTTTTCTAGTTTCATATGATACCAGTATTTTCTCTGTATCTTTAGAACTGACCCCAGTACAACCTCCAGAAGATCAACTAGTAAGTAGCAAATCACTTCTGTCAGGCTTTGAGTTTCCTGAACCAAAAATATAAGAGCAAAGGAACAAGCTTTAAACAGTGTTTATATCTAAAAATTAAATGTGTAAATAAATCCTAAATAAACAATGGATGTCTGCACTCTCCAAGTGACCTTCTAGCTTCAAAATGGGTCAGTTGGAAACAAAAAGAAAGTGACACACTGTGTTTTCAACCAACTCATGAAATTCTGTCAGCTTTGTTAGCTAGCCAGCTACGGCTGATACATCTGCCAGCGACAGAGTAGCAGCTTACTAATTTACAGTCGACGACCAGCAATTTTGACAGCTAGAAATTAGAAATCTCCATGGTATATCTGCCACCAACGTTGTTGTAAACTGTAAAAATACAAAAATGAAACGTAAAGACGGGCGCACTAACAATAACTAAGGAGGGCCATAAACGAGATATCGAAAAATAATAAAATATGTTCAAGATGTCCTCTCCAGAGGGACAGGTTGAAGGCTCACTTGTTGGGTTTGAGGTCTCTGTGGATGATGCCGTAGCTGTGGATGTACTCCAACGCTAAGACGACCTCTGCGATGTAGAAGCGCGACACGGTCAAAGAGAAATGATGATTGTATGCCAGTAGGGTCTCAAGATCCCCACCTACAAGATCAGAGAGAGACATAACAGGTCAGGTGCTATGCTTAGGTCTTCTTAGAGCGTGTCAGATGCGTACAGTGGTTATAGTGTATATGTATATATAGTCTTATATATGCATGACAAATCCAGAACAACTTCCTTACCTCCCACATACTCCATCACCATGTACAGGTGCTTCTTAGTCTCAAATGAGCAGAACATGGAGATGACAAGAGGGCTGTCAAGGAAGGTGAGGATGTCACGCTCCAGTAGGACGAAATCCCTCTCATACTTGCTCTTCACTTTGATCTGCTTCAAGGCAAAAGCCTGACGAGTCTTCTTGTGGCGCACAAGGAAGACATTCCTGGAAAAGATGGAAAAGGAAATGTGAGCAGCTATGAGCTGAATATCAGCTCTGTTGGGACAAAATAACACTACAACACATTTCAGGTTTTTTCTCTTTTGACTGGACTCTCTGCACTATCCAAGGAGTCATCTGAACACAAAGATACCAGTCTGTCTGACTCACCCAAAGGCGCCACGGCTAATAGGTTTGACGATGTCAAAGTCAGTCTTCACCGGTTGTATCGGAGGAGGCTTGCAGACTGCGCGGGTCTAAATTAAGCAAAGGAAGAACAAAAAAGTTGAAACAAAATGTATATTAAGCTACAGTTATATCAGAAAAGCAGCCTTGTTTTTAGCTTGACAACCCAGCCTTTTCTCAGAGGATCTAATGGCACTGTGTGATACTTTAAATTCACCTTCGGTGGAGTTATAAAAATAATCCTATTACAACTCTATATAGTTTTGCAGTCCATAAGAATAGCTGTGAACAAATACAAGTACAATGATAACATGAAATAAATTAGATTATTATCTAGTATTAGGCTAAGAGTTAGCTACCTCATGGAGTATCTTCTCCAGTTTGTTTTCCAGATCCTCAAAGTAGTTGCGGCTGAACAGCTTGTTCTCCTGCATGTTCTCACAGTCTGTGGACAGCTTGAGCAGCTGAACCTCGATGAACTTAAGGGCCCGGGTGGCCAGGAGCAGGTCATCGTCCGAAAACTGCTCCAGATGGGCAGTCATGATGAGTTTGATGGGGTCCTCACTGGGTTCAACATCCATGTTAAGACTGGAGGAGTTGCGGATCTAAATCAAACACAGGAAGAACAAAAAAGGTATCTAATAAATACATAATTAAAAAAACTATTACAATACATTAAGCCAACTGAAGGTGTATCAGAAAAGCAGCCTCGTTTTTAGTTGACAAGCCAGCTTTCCATTTTATCCAAAGGGACTGAGAAATACTTTAAACTTAAATTCCCCTCCAGTGGAGTTATAAACAACAACCATACCATAACTCTGTATTTTTTGCAGTTCATAAGATAAGAAAGAGAAAAAAATACAAGAACAATTATAATATTATAACATATACATACAAACATAATATGACCTTAGGTCATAAGGCTAAATCGTCATCATAGTGCCTTGCTAATAAGATTTAAAAAGTGTATTCAGTTTTGTGAAACACTCAATCTGACTCAGTCGGAGATCTGTCCAATCTGATCAATGCTTTGTCCAAAGTCTCCTGTTGTTATCTGAACCTTTAACTATGTACAAACAAGTAAATCAGCTGGAAGGAAAATGCCTCAAAGATGAGGAAGGCCTACCTTATGAAGAATCTCCTCCAGTTTGCTCTCCAGCCTCACAAAGAAGTTGGGGCTGACCAGATTGTCCTGCAGAATGTTGCTACAGTCGTTGGCCAGCTCAGCTATCCGTAACTCAATGATTGTCAGGAGCCATTCAACCATAGGCAGGTCATCACTCAGACACTCTTGCACCGGGCCCATTTGGGTTGGAAAGGTGTGGTGGGGAGGAGGTGAAGGGGTGGGGTCACATTGAAAGTTCAAGTCCACCTCCACAAAATCATCATCAGTCACCTCACAGGAGTCTTCCTCGAGAATGGGCTCTAGCTTGCCCAAACCGAAGTCTTTAATGATGGAGAGTTTGAAGTTGTCCTCACTGGATTTAACATCAACGGTGGGAATACAGGTTTTGTGGGTCTAAATCAAACACAGGAAGGACAAAAAAGTTATGTAATAAATAAATGAATAACATATTAAAAACATATTAGGCTAACTACAGGTGTATCAGAAAAGCAGCCTTGTTTTAAGTTCGACAAGCAGCCATTTTACGTTTTATCCACTGGGACTAAAAATACTTTGAATTCACCTTTAGTGAAGTGATAATAATTATATTAAAACTCTACATTGTTTTGCAGTTCATGATCAGAAGTGAACAAATACAAGTACAATTAAAATATTATTGCTATAATATTGCTATATTAATATGGCCCAGGAAAGGGTAGTTTGGGGTCCCCTGCTGGAGCTGTTGCCCTCGCGACCCCACACCACATAAGCCGTTGAAGATGAGTGAGTGTATTCAATAGTGAGAAACAGATTTCTACAACCTCAACCAGCAGTGAGAGGTGAGGAGCTGGAGAAAAACTGCAGCCTACCTCCTTGAAGCGGAAGGCAACACAGCAGAAGTCTGTTGTCTCTGCAGGTGAGTCGTCCTCGTCATCACCATCATCAGTGGAAAGACCGTACGCTGCAACAACCAACATGTGTTAAATCATGGGAAAGACTGACATATTTATTCTAACTAAAATTCACACCAGACCCTATTGATAAATTCAAGTCTACTCCTCATGTCAGACATGAGTCTTTGGCTGTGGTCAGAGTCAAAAAATGATGTCCTTTCTGATCCACTTTTCCTCGACCTTGATGGAAAACGACATGAGGTCAAGGAAAGGTGTGAAGAATTCATGAGAACTTGTGATGTTTGTTTACAGTATGCTGATTATTTGTTTATTGACCTTTTGCTATATGTGTACTGTTCATTTTATTGGTTATACTTGTTTTGGTTTATTTATCAACATGAATCCCACTTAGTACATGACTGTATGAAGATAATATGCAAGATAAGCATATTGTTTGTTTTCATGAACAGCAGAACGGTGCGGCGCTTTAAATGTTGCGGCTACAAGGAATTGTGGGACGGCATGATCTCCTTTAGCTTAGGATGCTCCAGTGTATCCTAAGCTAAAGGAGATGAGAAAGGAAGCACTGAAGCACCTTTCCTTAGCATTTAGAGATTCTGACCAGCTCTTATCACGGCTGCTGCTTCGATACTTCCAGGTCATTTCCCTCCGTTAGGAACCTTCCTAAGAGAAAAAGACGTTTTGACCGCAGCCTTTGTCAATGTGTCTGTGTTGGCACCTACTTTGAAAACCCCTGGTGTCCTCCTCATTGTCCAGTTCAGGGATAAATGGAGGCGTCTGATAAAGGAGGTTGTTCCAGTCCACATCCTTGAAGAACGGGTGTCCTTTCACCTCATTAGCTCCTCCTGGATAAGAAGTGACACAACAACATTTAGTTTGTTCATCTACACATGTTGGACCCGGCACCTGATCCAAACACCCCACACTGCCTTCAAAGGTCTCTGGAGCTCTCCGGGTCGAGTCTCTCTATGGACAACATTATCACTTTATATGTAGCTCACGTCTAACCATGACACCAGTTAGTATGCTAATAAAAATACAGTTTCTCTGGTTCTCATACTGGTTGTCGTTAGTAAAGCTGTCACTTACTTGTACCAAGACGTGTCACACAGTTCTTGTCCAAGAGGAGACTTATGAAGCTCTGGACATCCGGTGGCAGTGGAGGATTAACATCTGGACAAAAGAGGTCATCTGGAAAAGACGCACATATCAGTTGATCTGATCAAGAAATTTACATTTAATTGCAAAAACATGCGAAATTTCATTGTACTTTAGTACAATGACAATAAAGATCATTCCTATTTGTATTCATAAAGATTTAAATCCCAAATTTATAAGAAACAAGAAATGAAAGCTACTTTGTTATACCTAATACAGCAGATAAGGGGTTCAGTAGATGGGACGGGGGACCAACAATATTTTGGGAGCTATTAAGAAGAAGGTTATTCAATGTTTTCAGGATCTAAAATTTCAATATGGGTTAAACAATCAGGATTTTTACAGATATCTACAAATGAGACATTATATGGAGCAAACTATAAAAAAATCAATTTAGATGAAGTAGAGTCAGGAATTATTAAGTTATTTACTTTAGCATATGAATCGGATCCAGGCAAGAAATTAATCTCAAAATTCTATAAAGAAGTGGAAAACTTAAAAGGAAAAAATACAATATATATAAAAGAAAAATGGGAGAAGGAGGCTGGAGGGATGATATCAGAGGAAGAATGGGAACAGATCTTTGAACAACTATGGAAAACAACATGCTCCATATCATGGAGAGAATATGGCTGGCAAAACATAGTGAGATATTTTATTACAGCAGCACAACAGAAATCTCAAGATACGAGATGTTGGAGACTGTGTGGAGAAAATAAAGCCAGTCACTATCATATCTTCTAGAAATGTCCCTTGATCATACGTTATTGGCAGGATTTAAGGAAATGTATGGAGAAAATCTTGAAAATGAATCTTCTATTTACATTTGCTAATATGTACTTGGGAAAAGGGAACCAGGGTTTAACAAATTTAAGGGAGAAATATATATTTAGAACAATGTTAGTGGCGAGTAAGAAAGCCATCACCAGATAGTGGCTGAAAACGGAGGCACCCAAAAGGGAGGAATGGATTGAAGTAATGCATAACATTTATATGATGGAAAAGTTGACTTTCACATTAAGATTAGAATCAGACAAATTTAATCATTTCTGGAATGACTGGGTTGATTTTGTTCCACCATTGTATTGTATTGTATACTATTCTACTGATAGTCTTTCTTAAAATGATAATGGTATTTGGAATACGAAGTATGATATGTATAGATTACCGGGTTAAAACAGAGACGTTTTGATGTTTGCTTATGTGTTTATTGTTTAGAGTGTTCTGATTTTTGTTTGTTTAAAATGCAGCTTATATAGATTGAACTGTATAACTTATGAATGTAAAGCCTGTATTGCTCTTTCAAAATTTAAATAATAAAAAGAAAGCCACTTTCTGCCAAATTTTAAAGTTAAATCACAAAGTGGGTGCGTATTGAATCATTTTACAAATACAGAAAGATTCATTCAGAACTGCTAGAATGACAAACATGTAGAAAGTTTGCATGTGATGAGAAGATAATGAATGGAGCTCAAGATTCCTACCTTGGATCACATGGCGACTGAGGCTGTGGGTCGAGGCATATTCGAAAGGTGCGAAGCCATACAGGAAATTATAGAGAATAGTCCCTGTGGACCACCAGTCCATGGGCTTTCCATAGCCCGTCTGTAGAAACACTTCTGGGGCTGTGAATAGAGGCGTGCCGCAAGTCTGTAGGAGGACAAGAAAGAGGAGAAGAAACAGAAAATGAAGTTTTAAAAAACATATTACACAGGATTTACACAAGTTTAAATCATTGGAAAAAAGAAGAGACTAACCTCTCCGTCAGTGAACTCTTTGGCAATTTGCTGACAGTCTGACTCAGTCGGAGATCTCGTCATGTTCATCGACCCAAACTTGGCCAGCCCGAAATCAGCCACCTTGATGTGTCCCGTGGTTGTGAGCAGAAGACTATAATGGAGGGAAGCAGAACATGTGTCATGTTATACTACATGCCAGGATTAGTGCACTTCAATAGCAAGAGGGACAAACAGGAAAGTCATAGGGGGTTTGTGTGCTACTACTCTACATAGTGGCAAATATGCTGCTTCATGCTAATGTAGGTGTGGTTTTGTTATTATTAATCAATTAACAACACAAAACAATGACAAATATTGTCCAGAAACCCTGACAGGTACTGCATTTAGCATAAACACATGGGCTGAAATCATAACATGGCAAACTGCAGCCCAACAGCTCTCAGTGTGTCAGTGTGCTGACCATGACTTGACATGACAAGTCAAAATGACAAAACGGCATGTGACTATAATAAAGCAGACGTGTCTGTACAGGGAAACTCGTAGGTACCATAGAACCAATTTTCATTCACATATCTTGAGGTCAGAGGTCAAGGGGACACTTTGACCCTCTCGCCAAAATATAGAAGAAGTTTTGGAGCAGTATTTAATCTAGTTTGCGACAAGCTATGACATGGTTGGTATTGATGGATTTCTTATGTTTTCTAGTTTCATATGATACCAGTATTTTCTCTGTATCTTTAGAACTGACCCAAGTACAACCTCCAGAAGATCAACTAGTAAGTAGCAAATCACTTCTGTCAGGCTTTGAGTTTCCTGAACCAAAAATATAAGAGCAAAGGAACAAGCTTTAAACAGTGTTTATATCTAAAAATTAAATGTGTAAATAAATCCTAAATAAACAATGGATGTCTGCACTCTCCAAGTGACCTTCTAGCTTCAAAATGGGTCAGTTGGAAACAAAAAGAAAGTGACACACTGTGTTTTCAACCAACTCATGAAATTCTGTCAGCTTTGTTAGCTAGCCAGCTACGGCTGATACATCTGCCAGCGACAGAGTAGCAGCTTACTAATTTACAGTCGACGACCAGCAATTTTGACAGCTAGAAATTAGAAATCTCCTATGGTATATCTGCCACCAACGTTGTTGTAAACTGTAAAAATACAAAAATGAAACGCAAGACGGGCGCACTAACAATAACTAAGGAGGGCCATAAACGAGATATCGAAAAATAATAAAATATGTTCAAGATGTCCTCTCCAGAGGGACAGGTTGAAGGCTCACTTGTTGGGTTTGAGGTCTCTGTGGATGATGCCGTAGCTGTGGATGTACTCCAACGCTAAGACGACCTCTGCGATGTAGAAGCGGGACGTGGTCAAAGAGAAATGATGATTGTATGCCAGTAGGGTCTCAACATCCCCACCTACAAGATCAGAGAGAGACATAACAGGTCAGGTGCTATGCTTAGGTCTTCTTAGAGCGTGTCAGATGCGTACAGTGGTTATAGTGTATATGTATATATAGTCTTATATATGCATGACAAATCCAGAACAACTTCCTTACCTCCCACATACTCCATCACCATGTACAGGTGCTTCTTAGTCTCAAATGAGCAGAACAAGGAGATGACAAGAGGGCTGTCAAGGAAGGTGAGGATGTCACGCTCCAGTAGGACGAAATCCCTCTCATACTTGCTCTTCACTTTGATCTGCTTCATGGCAAAAGCCTGACGAGTCTTCTTGTGGCGCACAAGGAAGACATTCCTGGAAAAGATGGAAAAGGAAATGTGAGCAGCTATGAGCTGAATATCAGCTCTGTTGGGACAAAATAACTCTACAACACATTTCAGGTTTTTTTCTCCTTTGACTGGACTCTCTGCACTATCCAAGGAGTCATCTGAACACAAAGATACCAGTCTGTCTGACTCACCCAAAGGTGCCACGGCCTATAGGTTTGACGATGTCAAAGTCAGTCTTCACTGGTGGTATCGGAGGAGGCCTGCAGGCTGCTTCGGTCTAAAACACAGGATGGACAAAAAAAGTTGAAATACAAAATATTGAGCTAAAGTTGTCCAAACTGATTGATGCTTTGTCCAGCTTCCTGTTTATTATCTGAACTTTTAACAATGTATAAACAAGTGAATTGACTGGAAAGAAAAGCTTAAAAGATGAGAAAGTCCTACCTCATAGAGAATCTTCTCCAGTTTGCTCTTCAGCGCCAAAAAGTAGTCAGGGTTGACCACATTGTTCTGCAGCGTGTTGCCACAGTCTTTAGTCAGCTCAACCAGCTGGACGTAGATGAACGCAAGGGTCCGAGAAGTCTGGGACTGGACATTGACCAATCTTTGCCTCGGTTTGGACCGAACCTAAAACAGAATGAAAACATTGAATAGAATTTAAAATAACAACGATACTTATTTCTGTCTAGGCAGACGTAGAAATGAAGGGACTGTGAGAAGGGACACTAAAGTTCTGTGATGTAAAGAGGGTCCAAGTAATCAGAAACCTCTTCAGATCTGTTCCCAGATTAAGCACAAGACAGTGCAATACAAATGACTTCACCTACTGTAGTACAGCCAGTAGATGAGGTAATAAATCTGATAGGGACACACATACTGATCCTGAGAACTGTAAATAGTAATCCCATTTTTGGAAAAGAAAGAAAACTGGTCCTCAATAGTGTTTGATAGACAGTCAAGGAAAAAATTATTAGACCACCCTTGTTTTCAGTATTATGTAATCAGCTGCAATTTTTGTCATGTTCATTGTATTCTTCAGTTAATATACCATTAGTGGTACCAGGCATCAAAATGAACAAGCAATTGAAGAAAACAAGAGTGGTCTAATAATTTTTTCCATGACTGTACTTCTACAAAACACAATAAAACTGCATCTCTCAGCGTTTCTTTGGACTACCGACAGATTTATCCAAAAGTGAGAACTAGATTATAGCAAACTATACTACAAAGGAAGAGCTGTGACTTTAAACTAAATCTATATGTCCAAAGAAGGGACAGAGTAAATACTCTTCCATTTATCAGCTGATAAATCAGCTTTTTATAGGATATCAACTTAATAAAATAATGAAAGTTTCAATGAGAGGAAATATTTACAGTTTCCACGATACAGGATCTTCTTTCATCACTGAGAAATTTGACTTTGTCCATATTGGACACTGCTGAAAGTCAACTGAGATGTGTCTGTCTTCTGTGACTTCTGTAACAATAATGAGGATTAGGAGTACAGCAGATTTCATTTGGAAACTGCTGAAAGAGACATTTTGTCCTTTGAAGATGTCGCTCCTTTGAAGCTGTCACTCCTTAGAAGATGTCATTCATTTAGCATTTCTTTCTACAAATTCAACTTGTTGCCATGGAAACTAAATTTGTTTGGCTTTGTATCTGTGACTCTTGAGTCTAGCTTTACTTCCGGTTTCTGACAGTCTGGTTTCAGCTCTGAAAACCCATTTTTGCATCAGCTGTCAGGGCGGCTAGTCTCGGACAATCTTGCAGGTGAAGCTGCAGGATGTGGAGGTCCGGGGAGGGTGTGGTTACACGTGGTTACTGCCAATTGTCTCAGAAATGCCTTTGGAGATGGCTTATAGCAGAGAAATTAACATTCAGTTCACGGGCACTGAATGAACTTTTCTAGACCTTTCTCTCTGGCTCTAAGGATAGGGGGTGTCGTAGGCTGTGCAGATTGTAAAGCCTTTGAGGCATATTTGTAATTGTGAGCTATGTAAATGAAACATATTGAATTTTCTCACAGTAGACATATTGCTATCATTGATGTTGTTGGTTCCACCTATGCTTTTTTCCTGCTAAGACAACTTAAAATGTGTTGCTGGTGAAGAACAAAGAAATGAACAACAAAAAGATGTTAACAAGAGTGGTCTAATAATGTTTTCCATGACTGTACTTCTACAAAACACAATAAAACTGCATCTCTCAGCGTTTCTTTGGACTACCGACAGATTTCTCCAAAAGTGAGAACTAGATAATAGAAAACTAAACTACAAAGGAAGAGCTGTGACTTTAAACTAAATCTATATGTCCAAAGAAGGGACAGAGTAAATACTCTTCCATTTATCAGCTGATAAATCAGCTTTTTATAGGATATCAACTTAATAAAATAATGAAAGTTTCAATAAGAGGAAATATTTACAGTTTCCACGATGCAGGATCTTCTTTCATCACTGAGAAATTTGACTTTGTCCATATTGGACACTGCTGAAAGTCAACTGAGATGTGTCTGTCTTCTGTGACTTCTGTAACAATAATGATTAGGAGTACAGCAGATTTCATTTGGAAACTGCTGAAAGAGACATTTTGTCCTTTGAAGATGTCGCTCCTTTGAAGCTGTCACTCCTCAGAAGATGTCATTCATTTAGCATTCCTTTCTACAAATTCAACTTGTTGCCATGGAAACTATATATATATATATATATATATATATATATATATATATATATATATATATATATATATATATATATTTGTGCTGTCAGGCGATTAAAAAAATTAATCTAATTAATTACAGGATTTGTAATTAATTAATCTAATTAATCGCATTTTAATCTCATACCTGCTAAAAGCCCCCAAATAGAGAATTTGAATTCTAGGACATTACAAAATTTTAGTGCATGACTAATCAATAGAATACACCAAGAAGAGAAGATTTGAAATCCACATTTTTATTGGTTAAGTGTGCTTTATAAATGAAATTCAAAAGAAAAAAGGTCAAGCACATCAGCAAACCAATTAGGCCCGGTGCATTTCTCAAAAATGCAATACAAATACAGTTAAATAAAATAAATAAAATTCAGAAATAAAATAAGGCTGAGTCTCAAATAGGCACATAATGTAACATCCGCGTCTCTTAGGTGATGGGTTTCTATGTTTTTCATGTTTCATGTGAGCACTTCCTGTTTGATTGTGAAAACTAATTCCCCTCTCGTTTCAGTGCACTTCACTTCCTGCCTGCATGCTCCCCGCCCCTCGGAATGAATGACTGCACTGACCTAGTTTCGTCTCCACTCACCTGCGTCTGATCGTCTTCCCCGCCCCTGATCGTGTCCACCTGTTGATAGTTAATCACTCCCCTCACTGGTATTTAAGCTGTGTTCCCCTGCCTCTCGTTGCCAGTTCGTTGTGCTTGGTACACCATTTGTACCTATCAACATGGGAACATTTTTGTACCCTTCCTGTTAGTACCTCATGGGGACATTTATGCACCCTGGGGTACAAAAATGGACTTTAACACTTTGGGTACTAAAATGTACCCTTGTAAATGGTACAAATTTGTTCTCTAGAGGGTACAGCCCCAGTGACAAACCATTTGTACCTTGAGAGGTCAAATCTGTACTTGATACAACATGAAATAGTCAAAAACATGTTTCATTCAATTTATTTATCTGAAACAGAATCAATCAAACATCAATAATCGATACAATACAATTTTCAAAAAAAATCATACAATACAATATACATTTCAATGAAACAATCAATACAGATCATTTGGCTTGTAAAAACATCATATTCCTAACTGAAATTAATCAATCTTCTAAATTTTGAACAGAAACATCAACAATAAAATGTGTAACTATTGCGCGCACACACACACATACACACTCAAATGAAACACTGCTTAAACCTGCTGCTCTACATTCTCACACACATACATGCTCACACATGCTCACACATGCGCACACACACACACACACACACACACACACACACACACACACACACCTTGTTCAGCCCCTCTCAATTCATATTCTCATCTCTCTCTCCTCCCCCATTCCAAAAAAGTTGGGATGCTGAAACCCCAATGGACTTAAAATACTGCAAATCATATCACTCACGCCTGAAGGTGTTCTCAAGAAAGGGTATTTTCTCAGTACATCCTCAACTGTCATGTCATCCTTGATCTCTTTCTGACGCCATGCAAAAGTCCGATGCATGCGGTCTTTGACCCCAGAACTGTCTGGCTGCATCTTTTCATATTGCATTTGTCGATCATGCACATGTCTCTCGATGGAGGCTGCATCCTCACCAATTACAGCAGGCACCTGCTGGAAGTAAAAACCGAAAATTAAAACAGCGTAACAACAAAACTGCATTTTAACTAGAATTTTGAAAAAGGATAAAACAAATCCAAGGATGCTACAATTCTTATTAATTACTAAGTAAACCAAAAGAATCAATACATGCATTGCTAAAACAATAACCTTTTTACGAACACACATGGTAAAATACTATTGTGCACTAGGGGTGAGTGAAAAAATCGAATCATGTAAGAATCACGATTCTTTTCCTTTACGATTCTGGATTGATTCATAATTTTGATAAATTGATTTTTTGTTGACATTTCCTCCGTCTCTTTGCACACCCTCACAGGACACCTGTACATAGCGCTGCAGCAAGCCACTAAGACACGAAGGTGCTCTTTAACCGATTACTATCCTTAACCAATAAGATTAAAATGCTCTAACGAATCTGTGACTAGGCTTGTGCCCATCAGCAATGCGATCCTGTCGTAGATTGAGAGGACAGTCGTTTTTTTTTTTCTCCTGAACGTTATAAAACACACGCTGATTGGTGCTCAGATGAAGGTTAGATTTTCATATTTTGAAATACAAAGTGCAGCCAAACACCAGTCAGGTGGAGGAAGCAAGAGAAAAAAAAGGGACAGCAGATCTTCTGACAGCTCATCTGTGGAGCTACAAGTGAACTGGCAGGACAGCGGAGCGCCTTTTTTTTTTATTGCCATTACAGCAATTTACATTTATCAACATGTGCACAAAAGAACTGATTTTGAGTCAAATCTTGATCTTAAGAACCGGTATTGAATTGAATCATGAGACACCCAAAGACTCCCACCTCCACTGTGCACACTAGCTTTTGTAATAAGCACAGGCTACATGTAGCTACATGAATCCACTTACCCCTGACACAAATCTGGGCGATTTTTCTGCAGCATCCATTGGCACAGACTTCTTTCTTTTGTGGCCAAACTTTTCTTTGACTCTTCTCACTTCATCTTGGTGAACCAAAGGTGCCCGCTCTGCTTTGAATTTTCTTTTCAAGGACTGATGCCAGGTGTGCTAATAGAAAAAAATAAACAATAATGTACTTTAATAAAAAATATCCAAGAAATGTTGAACATGTATGAATTACACTACCATATTAACCCAAATATAAGACAGTATTTTTTCATCGAAAAAAGTCTGAGAAAGACGAGTCGTCTTATATTCAGGGTCTAGATATTTATATATGTAAATCAACGGGTGACGCCAAAAGACTTTCCCCCAAGTGAGTCAGAGTGCTCTCTCTCTCCCTCAGACATTAGCAACAGAGGAGTTATAATGCCGATTTCATGATAATGTTGATCAGTATTCTAATTACCCCACAACTTTCTAATTTTTTTTAATACCCAGGGGCAGACGCACATGCAAGGCATGTCACGCTGAGAAAACAAGGGAGCTACCTGTACACAGGTTTCTCTCTCCTATAGAATATAGTGTCTCCCTATTGCTCTGCTTGGTGAAGTGACAGATATGGTACAGTTCACCTTGTGGGTGTCTGAAAATCGCATTGCATTAGATTTTTACTGGCAAGAGGAATACAAAATTACAGTTACAATTACATAATGATATCATATTCCAACCACTGCTGTTTTATTGATTGATGTCTTGATGATTTCATCTTTAAAAAATATTTTTCCAAAAACTGGTCTTGCTAAAGGGGGATCGTCTTGTATTTGGGTCAATACGGTATTCTGAATTTTTTCTTAATTGTATCAGATAATATACAGCTGCTTAATATCAAAACTACCAAACTTTCCAACTTACATAGCCAGTTCCCTCCAGATCTTTGAGAAAGGGGTACTTGGCAATGAGAGTCCAAACAACCTGGACATATTCAGCATTAGTAGGATACCTGTGAAATAGAATAAAATGATGAATTAGTGTTATGAAAACTTTACCATGTAACTGCAAAAAAGTCAGGATTTTCCTGAAAGACAATCAGACAATATGCATGATTATTGACCAAACAATCAATTAATCATTTAAATAATTGACAGATTGATTGAGGATTAAAATAATAATTAATTACACGGTTGTTTTCATCCTGATCCAAACGCCGCAGTACTGACAGAACATAATGTTTCCTCATTTAATTCATTAAAACGGACTGCTCCACTTCCACTGCAGCTGTGCTAACGTCGCTAACACTGCTAACGTCGCTAACACTGCTAACGTCGCTAACAAACTCCTAACTTGCTAACGGAGCTAACAGGTAAACAGACTCACCATAACAGTTACCGATGCCCGTATTTTCAACTCTGAAGTGGTATAGTGGTAAACAGTGGCAGCAGAACAGACAGCGGAGTGGAGCACCGCAACAGTAAACTGCAACAGAGGCTAACTGAAGCTATCCAGGGCACAGAGGCTCAGCGGGCAGAGCCATAGCAACTGTCAGCAAGCACGGCAGAGGTAACGCCCTCCTCCTCGCAGGACTCGCGCTGTCATTGACTGTCAACATGGCCATGATACATGTTAGGCTGCAATCTCCCTCACAACATAATCTTACAGCGTCCATAATAACTTACTGCAGAAATCAGCCCACAGCCATCTTATAGTAAACATTAACCTGGTTCTTGAGGTGAAAACCGAGTGGGGAGGGGAAAAAAACGAGTTGAGACCCGCGAAAAAAAGGAAAAAGAGGAAAAAAACAGCTCGACCGTTACGGTAGGTATAAATTTGGACCCTAAAGGTACATTTTAGTCTACCGTGATATTAAATTACCGCGCAATGATATCAGCAAATTTTAGCTAGTCAACGTTAGCTAACGCTACCTAAGTTAATATTTAGCATTAATAAAACAATTTCCATCCAACAACACAACCCCCCGTGGATTAAACTTAACGTTACAAAGCACAAAAGATGTCTCAACAAGCATTTGGTCATGTTGACCTTTTATACTGAAGCTGAATGTCCGAGTTTTTCTGAGCTAGCATCATGTTGACTAGCATGCTAGCTGAAGATTTAGTCCGTTTTTTTCAGTTTCGTCGAAAGGCTGCTATGAACATTAAAGCTCTATATATCTTCAACTTCAGTTCATTTAGAAATTAACTTACCTCTAAATCTCTGGGCTTCTTCGTGTGTCACATTTATCCCAGCCTGCTGGAGCTTCAGTAGAAGTTCCTCCGTCGACCAGTCGTCCATCTCCGCCTCGACCTGACAGCAGCCAAGTGCTGACTGGTGGGAGGAGCACTTGATGCGTGTACACGTGCCGTTGCGTCATGAACGCGCATGTATCAGGAGTCATGATCATGATCCTTTTTCATGAAAACTGTGTGTATGTTTAGTGTTTGATGTAATTTGTATATTTATTATTTAAATAAATAAATAAAGCAAATCTATTAAGATAATAGAAATAGTTGTAATTATTATTTCTAGATCATTTGTGATTTGCAATATTATGTCTATTGCTTTTTATAACACTGTAACCCAGACATGGCCAAAACGAGGCCTGTGGGCCGTACGGCACGTTGAGCTTTTTAATCCAGCCCATCAAATACTGGAACAAAATTATCTAACAATTAACAAAGACCACAAACTTTGATGCACTGGCAAAAAGAGTGACCAACAACACTGCTCTCACCGAAATCGAATGTTATCATTTACTTTAAGTTAATGGCTTTTCTATTTGTACTTTTTACACTTAACAAAATTTCTCAATTGTAATGCAAAAACCACCCGGTTTTGCCTCTATTCATCCACTGACAGCCTCACATTGTCATTGTACCCCTGTTTGTGGAAAAAATGGTACAGATGTGGACCTTTGTTCATTTTGGAACTTAAATGTACACTTTTAACCCCAAAATGGTACATGTAAGTACCATGTGGATCAACTCAGGACCTGTGAGGGTACATCACCAGCAGTTGTACCTTAGAGGACAAAAGTGTACCTCAGTTGTACCTTATTTTCTGACAGTGTAGAAATGATCTAGAAACTATCTGTCTCTGTCTATCTAAGTTTCTGGTCGTTCTCCAAACTGCCCAGATATCACAGCTTGTCTCAGGTGATAGTCGGTAGTCAAAGGGCCGGTTGTAATTGTAAAACAATATGAATATATCTACTCTTGATCATATTACAAAACTGCCTCTGCATTTTATTATTAGTTTTAGTAATACTGTATTTAATAACTAACTTTGAAGACAAAAAAGTGAGTAAAAATAATCCTAAATATGTTTATAACTACAAATGAACTTTTGTTCTGTCAATTAATT